>SJXQ01005678.1:347800-380269 GCA_006408695.1 Aepyceros melampus
CATCGGGCCCTTCATTCCCAATAAAAGGTGCCCTTTCCCAATCCCGGGCTGGGTGAGGCACGGAGAGTCTGGGAGGGGCTTCCTAATTTCCAGATTCCCATAGAAGACAAGAGGGGTCCTCAGGGAGGGAAAAGGGCAGGGAAGTGGGTGTGAGCTCTGGCAGCAGCCGGAGCCCACACCCGTGCTTGCCCCACACCCACCTCCAGGTTTCATGTGAACATCAATGGCTTCCTGGAGAGTGGACGAGACCACAAACTCCAATTCACTGTGGGAAATGAGGTGAGGGGGCCCCAGTGATGGGAAGGCCCTAGTGCCATGCTCTGCTAAGTACACATTAAGTCTTGACCGTGACCTGTGAGAGAAGGTCCTCTAGTATACCCATTTTAAAGAGGAGCAAACTGAGGCCCCAAAAGGATGGAGCCATTTGCCCACAGACTTAGAACTGTGTCTACCTGACTCCTGCACCCATATTCTTAATCACAGTGCATTCATTCATTCAGTAGGTATTTCCTGAGCACAGAATGTGGCGCCATGGGAACGTAACAGTGAACACACAGACCCAAATCCGTGCCCTGTCTCTGAGCTGACAGTCTAGTGGGAGAGACAGACACCAGACCAGCACACATGAGATCAAGTCAATTCCACAGCAGGTTAAAAAGTGGTCAGTGCGCTGGGGAGAATTCAGAGTGAAGGGAATTTGGTCTCTGTAAGAGGGGGTGGCGGGGGCTTCCCAGGTGGCTTAGGGCTAAAGAATCTATTTGCCAGTGCAGAAGACACAGGAGACATGGGTTTAATCCCCGGGTCAGGAAGATTCCCTGGAGTAAGAAATGGCAACCCACTCCGGTATTTTTGCCTGGGAAATCCCATGGACAGAGGAGCCTTGTGGGCTACAGTCCATGGGGTCACAAACAGTCAGACACAACTGAGCACACACACAGGAGGGGATGGCAAGAAAGGTGTAATTGAGAAGGCTGGCATTTGAGTACAGTCTTGGTGGAGCAGAGCAGGAATTACGTGGTTACTAGAAGAGCATTTTGAGCAGAGGGAACAGTCGGTATAAAGGCTCTGAGAAGCAGTGAGGAAGCCCATGTGGCTGGGAGAAAGTGAGCAAAGGGGAGAGTGGTGGAGGATGAGGTCAGAGAGGCGATGGAGGCAAATTGCACACGGCCTTGTGAGTGAGGGTAAGTTCTTTAGGTGTAAGAGACAGAACCATGGGAAGAGGGGGGGTTGTTGAGCAGCCCTCTGGCCCCTGCCCCGCAGCTCTTCCATCTGATACCCCAGTACTTTGTGAATGTCCCGTCGAGGCCGCTGTGGTACACTGTGGACAGACACCCGTGCTCATCCTGGGTGGCATCCCTGAGGAGAAGGCCATCCTACTAACCGACACAAACTTCAAGGATTTCTTTCTCGTGGAGGTGAGTCACTGCAGGGCAGATGATGGGCTGGGTTTCAGCTCCTAAAGTGGAAAGGGTCCCAGGGCCATGGAAGAGGTCCCCAAAGGCACACCAACACCCAGAAGAGGCAGATAACATCAACAAAAGACAGACTCTGCAGGCTGGGTTCAAATCCTCCTTCTCCCGCCTCCTGGCTGTGTGATGTTGGGCAAGTCGCCTCACCTACCCTGGCCTCAGATTCCCCATTTGTAAAATGGGAACGATATTTATATTTACTTTACAGAATGATTCTGAGAATGGCACAAATGCATAGCAGTCAGACCCAGAATGAGTACTATGGGAGTTGAAGCTATTATTATTTATAGGTCTACCATTTGTAGTTCCCAAATCTTTGAAATGGCATTTTCACAATTCAAGGCTAAAACGCATTTGTCGAGAAACTCTGACTTGAGCTAACAAAGGCTTCTTTTCTTTTTATCTTTATGGATTCTATTTAATAATATTCTGATGCTGCCCTGCAGAAATATTAAGGAATTTGATTATGGGGGGCTGCCCCAGGCCCCACTGGGTGTTTGGGTGGTATATATGTGCCATGATGTGTGCTCAATCACTCAGTCATATCCAATACTTTGGTAGCCCGCCAGGCTCCTCTGTCCATGAGATTTTCCAGGCAAGAATTGTAGAATGGTTTGCCATTTCCTAATCCAGGAGATCTTCCTGATCCAGGGGGCTCCAGCATCTCCTGCATTATAGGTGGATTCTCTACTCCTGAGCCATTGAGGAAGCCTCATGTATGTGTCATCTTACCTTCTAAACACTGGAAAATTCTGAATTACAATATACACCTGGCCTCTAGGGTTTCAAATTCAGCGTTGTGAGCCTGTATTACTTCCAAAACATGGAAGTAGTGTCTGAAGTGTCCTTTCAGTGTGAAAGACAAACATGTTTGGGTTATTGCAGTTGTACGCAGAATTCCAAACCAGTTTGGTTTTAGCAAAGAAATAGGATTGAATAGGTATACCCAACTGCAAAGCCCGGACCCAGAGCAGCCTGCAGGCATGGCTTGATTCAGGGCTCGAATGAGGACTCCAACTTTCAGCTTCACTTCTTCTGGATTAACTCCATCCTCAAAGTGATTCATATCATCCCAGCTCATAGGCAGAGAAAGGAAGCACCTCTTTCCCAAATAGATGTTTTTTTTTAAATTCCTGAAATTTATTTACTTGTTTCTGATGGGCCCAGCTTGGGTCATGTGTCCCAAAAGAATGGAGCATGCCAACTGGCTTGGCATGAGTCATGAGATCTATCCTAATGAGGAGGGTACCCAGGACAAGAGACAGTGAAAGGATGACTCCCCCGGAGTGAAATCAGGGTAGCTTTGGCACAAGCTGGGGGGACAAGATGCTGATTGTTAATTTTGTCTAAGACAACAATGTGCACCACAGCAACCCCTAAAGACTGCTTGAACCTCCTCCCATCAAAATTGAAAGTGCCATCCATGGTTTCCTTTCTTTTTTCTTTAATATCTGTTTACTTATTCATTTATTTGGCTGCATCAGGTCTTAGTTGCAGCACGTGGGATCTTCATTGCATCACGTGGCATCTTTTTACTGTGGCACATGAGATTAGTTGCTCCGAGGCATGTAGGATCTTGGTTCCTCCACTAGGGATAGAACCCACGTCCCCTGCGTGGAATGGCAGGTTTTTAACCACTGGACCACCAGCGAAGTCCTCCCACACATGGATTTCTGACAACCCCACGTGGGTTAATGTCTCTCAGTTCCCTCTGGCTCTGAATTCCTGCTTCTGTTGAACTCCTTCTGTTTATAGAACATCTCTGGTCTATAGAGCTGTTCTGTCAGCTCTCTCTGTTTCTGACCCAAGTCTTTGCAGACCTTGTTTAGTTTTCATGCTCCTGACCCAAACACACCCACAGGAGAGATGTAGCCAGTGAATTCTGCTGAAGAGATTTGGAGGCAAGGGAGGGGAGTTATGTCATGAGAATTAAAAGTGCAATTTAAACTTCAGGAATCCTTTTTTTTTTTTAATTTATCCAGATGGAAATCATAAAATTCATAAAATTCACCATTTTAAAGTGAACAGTGTAGTACCATTGAATATATTGGTATTGTGCAATCACCAACTCTATTTCCAAAGAATTTCTGTCACTCCAAAATCAAAGTCTATTTATTCTCATTTTTTAACCAGAAGGACTTTCCCCACATTGCTGTCTCTGCTCTGTTTTCCTTCTTTCTTCCTGTTTCACACCTCAGCACTCCTGTCAACTGCCCCTAGGATCTCATAAGAACAACCCCCGACCCCCCGACCCCCCGCATACACACACACACTATACAGCTTATCTTCAGCCCTGTGTTGGTCAGGTTTAGATGCTGTAACAGGAATTCCCCAGAAGCCTAGTGATTGGGATTCCAGGCTTTCACAGCTGTGGCCCAGGTTCCATCCCTGGTCAGAAGCTGAATGGTGCATCCCCCCTACCACACACACACACACACAAATTAATAGATGCTGTATCAAAGAGACCCCTGAGAGAGAACAGCTTAAATGGATGCTATTGCTCATTTGCCAAACAGTCCAGATGTGAGAAACCCCGATCTTTTACTTTCCTGCTTCACCATCCTCTAGGCCCCGGCTGTTGATCTTACCCGTGTGATTGGAGTTGCATCATGCGCATGTCCGTACTGAAGCCAGCTTGGAAGGAGAAAGAGCAGAAGTGAAGGGCAAGCTATCTTCTCTTAAGCAAGTTTCACTTGCAGTCACATTCCATTGCTGAGGAGTTAGTCAGTTGGCAACATCCACTGCAAGGGAGGCAGGGAAGTCTGATTTCCACCTGGCTGGCACATACCCTGCTAAAACTCCATTACCAAAGAAAATGGGAGAAATGGAGTTGAGCCCAACTAGCCACCTGCCAAAAATGGAAGAGGGAATTTGTTGGTTCATGTACCCAAAAAAATTCAGGACTTCAGGTCCAACATGACCCGGATTTCAAACAGTGTCACCAAATCTGAGTCTCTGTCTCTGTCTCTGTCTCTGTCTCTGTCTCTCTCTCTCTCCAGTTCTCAGACCTGATTCCTCTGTATTGACTTTCAGTTCAGTTCAACTCAGTTCAGTCACTCAGTCACTCTTTGCAACCCCATGGACTGCAGCACACCAGGCTTCCATGTCCATCACCAACTCCCAGAGCTTGCTCAAACGATTGGCTTTATGCTCAAACATCTCTGGACTTGGAACTGCAAAGGTTGCATCTTCTCAGGCCCACATCCAGTGGGAAATATCTTTCCCATTATCTTCTAACCCTCAAATTACAAGATTCCTTCCACTTGGTGTGGCTCACTATTCGCCCACCTTGACTCAGTCATTGTGGTCAGAGAACCCCAACAGGCTGCTTGTTGGGGGAAATGAGTCAGAACTCTCAAACACTGCTCAAATAAGAAATCCAGCTGACTCACAGCTTTTCTTTTTCTCAGACATGTGGAAGAAGAGGGGAGGTGTGATGATCTAGTTTAACAAAGAAATTTTCCAAGTATTTCTTCCAGAAAACAGAGACAGCACTTTAAATATTAACAGGGCAATACATTGTGATATCCAATCAAAATGACAGATTGACAGGGTGCAGGTTAGTTTGCCCAGGCATAGCAACAAAGTCTGTAGTCTGCAGAAATCTCTTATGTACTGAATAGGTAAGGAAGTGAGAATGTTTATGTTCCTCTTAACTTGGCAAAATTTCTCTTAGCAGCAGAGCCTAGAGTTTTATTTTGATTTATACTTTTTAAAAGTAAAAAATAATTTTTCCTTATCTTCATTGCACAGCATGTGGGATCTTAGTTCCCCAATGAGGAATTGCACCCATGCCCTGGACATTGAAAGCTCAGAGTCTTAACCACTGGACCACTGAGAAATCTCTGATTTATGCTTTTTGTTGGAAAAGTTAGTAGAAAATTCCACTTTCTAGTGGAAATTTTCAGTCAAACACAAAAATAGAGAGAATTGTATAATGAACCCGCTTTAATAATTAACATTTTGCTTTTTTTTGCCCTACTTTTTTTTCCCTAGAATGTTTGAAAGAAAATTCTAGCCATCATACCATTTCACCTGTGAATTCTGGAAATACTTGAGGAAATATCTCTAACACATTAGGACTTTTAAGAAATAAAATCACAATCCCATTATAATGCCCAGCCAAATTAACAATAAGCCCCTAATATTGGGTTGGCCAAAAAAAAATCAGTTGGATTTTTTTGTAAGCTGTTACAGAAAAATCCAAATGATTTTTTTTGGCCAATCCAATATCATCTGACCTGGTTATAGTTAAATTTCCCCCATTGTCTAAAAATGTGTTTTGCAGTTGGTTTGCTTGAATCAGGGTGTGCATGTTGCATTGGCTGTGAACTCTCTTAATTCTCTTCTCACCTGTAAGTCTGCTCTCCCCCAACCCACAACCATCAATCACCTTTTTTTTTTTCAGGTAATTTAAGAAGCCAGGCCTTTTGTCCTATAGAATTTGACTGTTTGCTGCTTTTTTTTTTTTTTTTTTGGCTGCTCTGGGTCTTCATTGCTGCACGTGAGCTTTCTCTAGTTGTGGTAAATGCATGCTACTCTGGTGAATGCATGTTACTCTGCAGTGCATAGGCTTCTCATTGCGGTGGCTTCTCTTATTGCAGAGCACAGGCTGTAGGCACATGTGGTTTAGTAGTTGCAGCTCAAGGGCTTAGTTGCTCCATAGCATGTGGGATCTTCCTGGACCAGGGATCGAACCCATGTCTCCTGCATTGGCAGGTGGATTCTTTACCACTGAGCCACCAGGGAAGCCCTGGCTATTTTCTTCTTCATAGAATCAATTAACTTATTCCTCTGACCTTATGTACTGAATATTACTCTCAGAGTGCCATAATAAAATACCACAGACTGGGTGGCTTAAGCACAGAAATTTATGTTCTTGTAGTTCTGGAGTCTGGAAGTCCAAGATCAAGGTGTCAGCAGGGTTGGTTTCTAGTGAGGCCTCTTTCCACGACTTGCAGATGGCTCCTTCTCACTGTGCTCATGTGGCCTTTTCTCTGTGTGCATGAGTGGAGAGAGAGATGGCTCTGGTGTCTCTTCCTCTTTTGATAAGGACACCAGTCCAATAGGATTAGGGCCCTATCCTTATAACCTCGCTGGACCTTCATTATCTCCTTTAGGCCCCAATACAGTCATGTTGGAGAAATAGAGCTTCAACAATGTAAATTCTATCCGCAACACCCTATATTGCCTATAAACTGGTAGTGAGTTCTAGAAGCTTGGTTAAAGTTATACTCAATCTTTTAGGCAAGAGCCTTTCATTGGTGGTGCTTTCCCACTATTAATGATATTGCCAGTGTTAGTGACCAGTCAGTGAGTTCAGATAGCCAGTTGTTCAAATAGAATAGGGTAGGGACTTCCCTGGTGGTCTAGTGGCTAAGAATCCAACTGCAAGTGCAGGGGACATGGGTTTGATCCCTGGTCTGGGAAGATCCCACATGTCGCGGGGCAACTAAACCCATGAGCCGCAACTACTGAAGCCCGTGCTCTAGAGCCCATGCTCTGCAACAGGAGAAGCCACTGTAATGAGAAGCCCTCGTACCACAACTAGAGAAAGCCCATGTGCAGCAGCAAAGACCCAGTGCAGTCAAAAATAAATAAATATAAAAAATATAGAATAGGATTATTAAAATGTGCCTTAGGCCAAACAGAATCTTTTGGATCCACATGAGGACAGTCCTGACTGGGACCTGGGGATCCAGGTGTGCTGAGCCCTGTTGAGTACGTGGAGCACTACCCAACTCCAGGGAGCACAGAAATCCCCCACTGGCTCTGGCCTGGGTCGCCTGCTTCCAGGGGAATTTTGTTGGGGGAAGTTTGGCCACCAAGATGCTGCTGCAGGGTGAGCAGGAAGGGGGCCCTGGGGGCAGCCACATGTGTCCATCCCAAGCAGTGGTCAGAGCGGGTGCCTCCTCACAAGGCAGGACACGGGAGTGGAGATCAAGGCCACCTGCTCACCACTGGCTCCACTCCCCTGCAGTTGAGCATTACAGTTGCTGGGTAGGCTCCTTCTACTGCCCCCAAACCAGCTTCACCGCCACCATCTACGATGCCATTGCCACCGAGAGCACCCTCTTCATCCGGCAGAACCAGCTCATCTACTATTTCACAGGCACCTACACCACACTCTACGAGAGCAGTCATGGCAGCGGTGAGGGGTCACTGGCTGGGCCACATACCCTGGCGTCCTGGGCATCTTAGGCCACGGGACCTGCCTGTTGGAGCCCCAGGGAGGGTGCTTCAGGGACTCCATCCCTGGAGGCATCTGGGAATGGAATTACCGTGGGTGGGGAGAGGGGGATGTAGGAAGGACTTCCCAAGCTCCTGAAGTATCACTTCCCACCCTGCAGGCGCCTCCTCCTGCCCTCTGTATGTTGGGGCAAGGCTTTCATCCAGACCTTCCCAGGAGTCTTGAACCGACTAAGGGCAGAGAGAGGCCTGCGAATGAAGGGAGGGAGCAGAGAGAGAAAGACACACATGTTTCTCACTCATATACAAAGGCGCAGAGAGGGTCAGAAAGGCATACCAGAGAGATGCGCACACCAAGTGAGAAGTGTGGGGCGCCGGGGAGGGGCAGAAAGTTGGACAAAGAGAGAAACAGAGATGGGCTGTTGGAAAGGCAGAGCCATGAAGGAGATTGATCAGGGAGGAAAAGAGAGACTTAATTTTTTAAATTTTATTTATTTAAAATTTATTTTGGCTGCGTCAGGTCCTAGTTGCAGCATGTGGGATCTTTAGTTGAGACATGTGAACTCTTGGTTGTGGCATGTGGAGCTTAGCTCCGGGGGTTGAACCCAGCCCTTCTGCTTTGGGAGTGCAGAGCCTTAGCCACTGGACCACCAGGGAAATCCTAAGAGAGACTTTGGATTCGGCCTCGTCTTTTAAATGATATCAAAGCCCTAGTTCTTCTGACCCCCACCCCCTGCCCCTGCCCCATGTAAATGATAGATGTGAACTTACAGGATCACAGACACTTACACTGTAACCCCTATTTCATTAGTTAGTGAGTGTCCCAAAGGCTTTATTTTTCTCACTTTGTTTGTTAGGGAACTTTGACAGTGGGAAGAACCAGGTTAGAATAGATATGAGTCAAAGAAAGGGGTGTTTACGGGCTTAGACAGCTAGAAAACTCAGGAGCGTGTTGGTTTGAGGCATAGTTGGATCTGGGGGCTCAAGGTCCCAGGCTCAAATGTCTATGCTGGCCCCCGCAGAGAGATGGGTTCGAGTCCTGGCTAATGAGTGCATCAAGAGGTTGTGCCCTGTGCATTTCCACAGCAATGGCTCTGAGTATGTGATGGCCCTCACCACTGGCAAGCACGAAGGTTATGTCCACTTTGGGACCATCACAGGTAAGGTAGGGGGTCTCCAGCAGCCCAAGAGACCCCTCTGGACCCGCTCACTCCCAAGAGTTCTGACCCCAGGCCCTCACCTCTCACCCCTTCCTTCAGGAGGGGTCCCAGGCTGTGAGTCAAGATAGATTTATGCCTTTGTAGTGACAGGGCTTGGCGGGGTTGGGAGGTTTTGTATCTTTCACAGTGTGTTTGGTTTCAAAGGGCAGAAGCCCAATTCAAAAATCATTTAAGTGTAGAAAGTGTGTAGACTTATATAGATGAAAGACCCAGATGCAGCATCAGGCATAGCTGGATCCAGGGGTTGCAGGGTGAATCATCAGGATTATCCCTTGGCAAGGGAGTATAGCCTAGGGATTATAGCATGGGTGCAGGAGACAGACTGCTCTAACACACCCAACTCAAGTCACCTGTGGCTTTGGACAGGTAACTCAACCTCTCTTTTTGGGAGCTTACCCTCATTTGCAAAATGGGGCTGAGAATACTAAAACCCACATCATTGTGTTGCTATCAAGGTTTAAATAAGTTGACATATATGAAGATCCTAGAGCACTAGGGACATGGTGCGTCCTACTCAAGGGTTTATCATTATTAGCCCTGTAATTTGGCCTCATTTTCAGATAGGTACTCCCCTCACAGGGGTTACATCTTCCATTGGTTTGAGTCACCCCTAGCCAGTGACAGAGACTCTTCCCCCATTGGCCTTAGCTCAAATCCCAGGGTTCACTCTGACTGGCCCATTTCTGGGTCATGTGCTCAGACCTGAGCCAATTACTGTGACCAGCAGGCAGACATATTCTGATAGTCCAGTTGTGAATGGACGGAAAGGCCAGTTGGGGGAGAGCTGCCCCAGAGCTAAGAAGGAGGCACAGGTATTCAACCCTGGATAACTGAAGAGCTGATGTGGTGGGCTGCCAGATGGGCTGGGAAGGGCCTGAGCCTTGACCTGCTCTGCTCCTCAGATGGCCTCGTGTCCTTCCAGTTGCTGCCCAGGTATCGGTCCGTGTGCAGTGCAATTCTAGGTACCCTGCTCCCACATGGGTCTGTGGGGGCGAGGAATAGGGTGGGCTTGGGAAGGTTGGGGGGCAATTGGGGATGTGGGAGAGCAGGGAAGGCAGGGGAGAGGCCATGGGGAAAGATGGGCAGTTTCTTGGGGATGGGTGGAGAGTCACCAGGATAGGCATGGCAGTCACAGAGACTATGGAGGGGGATGGAGGTGGAGGGGCTTCTCTGGACCTCTGCCTTCCCTCCCCAGTTGTCAACTGCTCCATCACCTGGGCCATATTTGTTGCTGGTGACTACAACCTACTGATGCTGGTGGAGATTGCAGACTCTGCCTCCTCGAAGCATTTCCAGGTGGTCAGCTATGACCTGGGTAACTGGGGCACCACTGGGGGCTGCTAAGCGGGAAGGGGCAGGAGCTGGGGTTATGAACTGCTGCTGCATCCTGTGACATCTGTGCTCAACAGATAGCGAAAAGGAAATGTGGCTCCTGCCACTGCTAGGTCAGGGGCAGTGGTGGAGAACAGGCCGAGTGGCCTGGGAAAATTGAGAGGAAGTCAATGAGACTGGAGCAGAGGGGGAAGGGGAGGGAGGGAGATTGGAAGCATGATGTGAGACTTGGGAGGGCCTTGTAGCTCACAATAAGATTTGATGTGAGCTGATGGAGTGAGAATAGGGCTGCCGTGTACAGTTGTTTAGGGCTTCCAGCTGGTTCTGGTGGTAAAGAACCCGGCTGCCAATGCAGGAGACAATAAGAGACATGAGTTTGGAAAGATCCCCTAGAGGAGGGCATAGAAACCCACTCCAGTACTCTTGCCTGGAGAATCCCATGGACAGAGAAGCCTCTAGGGCTACAGTCCATAGGTTTGGATACTACCAAAGCAACTTAGCAAGTGTATGTAGAGTTGTTTAGGCTGTGTCTGGAGCTCCCAAGCCCAGGAATCAAGTCCTCTGCCCTCACAGGACTGTATCCTCTTAGAGGAAGTGCCTTTTTATAATTCACATGAAGAAATTCTAAGGACTAAAGAGACTGGTGGGCTACAGCCCATGGGGTCGCAAAGAGTTGGACATGACTTAGCAACTAAACAACAGCAACAACAGTGGGCCCAAATGGGAAGTTGTTGGGATGGGGTTGGAGGCGCTGGGGAGCTTGGGACTTGCTCAGTTGCAGGTCTTGAAAACTCAGGGTCTCAGGAGATTTTGCTGTGTCTTCCCCCGCTGTAGTCAGTGATTACCTGGTTGTGCTCTACACCATCCCAGAATTCATCCCTGACGGTAGGAGGGGAAGGGAGAGGAGGGTGGAAAAGTGGGTGGGTGCCAGGAGAGGCCCAAGCGACCCCACCTCACTGCTGTGTTCACTTTGCCTGTGCCCCCTGCCAGCTCGAGGCCTGGAGTTCCTGATGATTCTAGGGACAGAGTCCTATACCAACTTTCCGATGGTCCCCAAGGGCATGTCCTACAACCCATATAACAACCTACTGCTCATCTGGGGCAACTTCCTCCTCCAGAGGTATGGAGCCAGCCTCCCCAGCCCCACGTAGGGTGGGGCTCCATTCTGAAGTCACCAAGTTTTCAGGGTGTGTATGCCCAAGGCCAGAAGTGATCAGAACCATCATGTGGGAAAACATGGGCTGGAGTGGGCACGGATAGAACAGGGGAAGCTGATATTTTAAAGCTGGGAGTCCTTTAGAAAAAACAAACAATGTTTTATCCTTATTTATTTTTGCTCCACTGGGTCTTGGTTGCTGTGCGTGGACTTTTCTCTAGTCTCAGCAAGCAGGGGCTATTCTTCGTCATGATGCACGGGCTTGTCATTGCAGCAGCTCCTCTTGTTGCAGAGCTCAGGCTCTAGGCATGAGGATTTCAATAGCTGAGGCACTTGGCCTCATTAGTTGTGGTGCACGAGCTTAGTTGCTCTGCAGCATGTGGGACTGAACTCACATCCTCTGTATTGGCAGGCAGATTCTTAACCACTGGACCATCAGGGAAGTCCCAGTGGTGGGAATCCTTTCTTAAATGAAACCTGCTATGAGGACCCAACCTGTGTGAGCAATAGAGGGACATGACCCGGGGGGAGGGTAGGATGCTTTTCACCCTTCAGGAAGCTGGAGGACCCAGAGCCAACTCTGTGGGGTGTTGGCCAACTGCCAGTTTGGTCAACGGCTCATGTTTACGGATGGGCAGGTCAGCCAGAGGGTTTGGAGATAGGGGGCAGAAACTAGAG
Organism: Aepyceros melampus; assembly: GCA_006408695.1. Taxonomy (NCBI): domain Eukaryota; kingdom Metazoa; phylum Chordata; class Mammalia; order Artiodactyla; family Bovidae; genus Aepyceros; species Aepyceros melampus. Next base: position 359,845 of record SJXQ01005678.1, read on the forward strand.
TCCCAGGCTGCCTTTGTGCGTTCTCATCAGCCTGGCAGAGAAGCGAGTAGATGGTTCTTGCAGCGGCATGTCAGAACTAGTCAGGGAAGCAGGTATTCTCCGGGTCTCACCTGGATGTCCTGACCTCCCACCTCTGCCCTTTCAGTTTTAACAGTGAAAACTTCATTTACCTGGCGGACTTCCCCAAGGAGCTGTCCATCAAGTACCTGGTGAACTCGTTCCGAGGGGACATGGCCATTGTCACCGAGAATGAGGAGGTGGACTGCTCTGCCCCTCTCCCCACTTCCTTTCTGCCCAGCCCCAAAGCCCAGGGGTCTCTCTTCTCCCCTACTCTGTCAGGGTAAAAGGGCCCAGGAGAGGGAACATTCTCAGGGATCCTGGGGAACTGAAGGGCAGCAGAAGCTCCATTTATAGCTGAGAATCCTCAAACTCAAAAAGGATGTGTCTTTTCCAGTTACTCAGCAGGTAAAGGGCCTGTGCTCAGAGTCATGAGGGGATGTCCAGAGGGAGGCTTCTTCCACCAGCAGCTCAGCACACCTGATCCAGTGCTGGAGACAGAGTGGCCAATGAGTCAGCTGTGGGCCCTGCCCTCACAGGGTCCCAGTCCAGTTGGGAGGACGGATTCATTCCCAGACAGTGACAGTTCAGAGCAGCCGAGGCTGCAGTGAGGAAAACAGACCCATGGAAGTTCAGACCCTGCCTGGGGTATATGCATCAGGGAGGGCTTCATAGAGAAGGCCACATAGAGGGGGGATGTGCTGGAGGCTGGAGAGGATCCTCCAAGCTGAAGCTAAGGAAGAGGTTTGGTCTACAGCCAAATGAGTTAGGGGATGAGAGGGTGGGCATCAGTGCAGAGGTGAGAAACTGAGGCCAAGGGGATGCTGAGACCCTGAAGGGGGCAAAGAGCAAGAAGGGAGACTTCCCTGGCCATCCAATGGTTAGGACTTCATCTTCCATTGCAGCAGGTGTGGGTTCGATCCCTGGTCGGGCCGCTGAGATCGCACATGTCTCAGGGCCAAAAAAAACAAAACAGAAAACAGAAGCAGTATTGTAATGAATTCAATAACAACTTGAAAAATGGTCCATATTAAAAAGGAATCTTAGAAAGGGTGAGAAGGGAAAAAGAGGGCTTAGCCCTCAGATCCCCACTTCAGGCAGTGTGTATATTAGGAATGGTTACATTGCAAGTAATAAAAACTCAAGCAGACTGAAACATTGAAGAAATGTATCATGGGGAGTGAGGGCTGGAAGCAGAGGTGGTTGGGTCTGAGAAGCAGAAAGATGGTTCACCTGGCCCCAGCAGAGGTGAGCACCCAAGACTCACCCCTCAGGGAGTGGGGTCCTCACCCCTTAGAGGGAGGGGTGGGGGCGTCACAGCGCCCATGGGCCTCATGCATACACCTGGCTGTCACACCCCCAGATCTGGTATCTCCTGGAGGGCAGCTACCAGGTGTACCAGCTGTTCCCATCCAAGGCCTGGGAGGTATACATCAACCTCCAGGTTCTTCAGCAGTCCTCTCTCTACGCCCCCAATGAGACCATGGTACCCTCTTCTACGAAGACAACAAACTGTACCAGGTGCCAAAGGCGGAGGGACGGCACGGGTGAGACATGGGGGAGCTGCAGGGTGACTGACGGCAGCTCATGTGGCCTGTGCCTTCCCACTGCAGCTGGTGTACCTGATGGACAACCAGCAGGGCAGGCTCGTCAAGAGGCTCATGCCCGTGGAGCAGCTACTGATGTACCAGCAGATCAGTGACGAATATGTCTTGGAGCGGCAAGGGTGAGAAGATACTGAACCAGAGAGACAGAGAGCCTTAGGCACTGCCATCTGAAGCTCCCATTCTGGGATGGGGGGCGGGGAGACCAAGCCATCGCCAGTGACAGCCTTTGGGCTCAAAAGAGGAGGGGTCTAACCCAGCCTGGGGGCAAGGTGCATCAGGGAGGGCTTCCACGAGAAGAGGTGCATGCAGGGTGAGGAGAACTGCCGAGCTGGTAGATGGCGGTGTTCCAGACGGGGGAACCACTTGTGCCGAGTGGAAAGGAGGTTGGGTGATCAACGACTGAGAGGGAGTGTAGTATGGATAGAATGCATTGCCAGTGAAGTGCCCTGGAGACCAGGCGGAAAAGTGACCCTGGTGGTCATAGGGAGGAACTTGAACTTCATGGTCAGATTTTACATCCTTCTGCTCACCTGCAGAGGAGCCCAGGGAGGCAGCTGGGAGTGGTGGAGGAGTGAGGTGGAAGAACCCTTAGAAGGTTGAGTACCGTGGAGGGGTCGAGGAGAGTCTAGGATGCGGTCCAGGACTCTGTTCTGAGGGGTCGAGGGACAAGCAAATGAATATGTCCAGGGGCGGAACCTGAGGAGGAAGGTCAGGGATTGCGTAGGTCAGGATCAGCCTTGCGTAGTCAGCCGCGCAGGAGTGGGAAGCAGGCCCGCGGAGGTTCCTGGTGCGCGGATCCCGGGAAAGTCAGCTTCCGTCCTCCACTGTCGCCGCTCAGGAGCCACCTGACGCTGTCCTTCTCCAACTTCTGCCCCTTCGCGGTGATGCGTCTGCGGGAGCTGCCAACCCGCAGATCTACACGCGCCAGGAGCGCTACCGCGCGCAGCCGCCGCGTGTCTTGGAGCCCTGGGGCTTCCACAGCGAGAAATCGCTGGCTGTCTATCAGGGCCTCGTCTACTACCTGCTCTGGCTGCACTCGAAGTACGACAAGGTGGGCGCCGTCCGGGGCGAGTCCTACCTGAGGCGGTATCGCAAGAGCTTCTACGCAGGAGAACCGCGGCGGAAGGCGGAGCAGAGCAGATCCGCCTCGGTGCTTCCGAGGCTAAAGGGGGGCCGAGGAGGGGATCAAGCTCGGCTCAGAAGAGATGGCTTTGGGCTGGGGGCGAGGGTAGGCGGTCGGGCCGAAAGCCGGGGTTGGGTGTGTATCTTTCAGTTTGGGTCAGGGGCTGGGACTGAGGCTGGGGACACTGCCTGTCTGGGCACGCCCCTTGACATACCCACCCCCTCCCCTCGGTGCCTGCAATTCCTGCAGCCATATGCGGACCCAGTGCACGACCCCACCTGGCGCTGGTGGAAGAACAAGAAGCAGGACCAGGTGCGTGGAGAGGATGGCGAGTCGGGGGAAGGGGCCGAGCCCGGATCTCCCCTTCACCGTTCCCCTGTCCAGGCACTGACTTTGCCCCGCACCCCGTCGCCTAGGATTACTACTTCTACCTGGCCAGCAACTGGCGGAGCGCGGGCAGTGTGCACGTTGACATGATCAGCTATGAAAAGATCTACGACCTCAAGGCCGAGAACGAGCTGCCCGAGCGCATCTTCCTGGACAAGGGTACCAGCTACAGCTTCTCAGTCTTCCTGACCTCCCGGAAGCCAGAAGTCCAGCAGGGTCTGTGGGCGGGGCCTGGGTCGTGCCTCGGGGCGGGGCTTCGACTGGGTCACGCCCGCAGCCTTAACCCCGCCCTCTGCTCCAAGCAGGCCCCTCCTTCCAGGTGCTGAGCCCGGTGGATCTGGCTGTGGTGCTGGCGGACCCCCACTGCATTGAGGCAATAGTGAAGGAGAAGGTCCTTGTTAATCGCAACTCAGTGCTTTCTGGGTGAGACTAGGTGGAAGAGGCGCTGAGGTGATGGCGGAGCTACTGGGGCTGTATGCCTGCGGTTATTTGAACGGAGCCTGGGTCCTCCCGCTGGCCTCCTGACCCCTTCATTTCTGCCCCCACCCCCAGGTTACGCTCAGTGATAAAAGGTCTTGCTTTGACCAGGGAATTAGTGGACATCACCTCATGAAGACCTCCATGCTCGTCAAGGTGTGTGGTCCAAGCCTGGAGGGTAGGGACGCAGATGAGGGGAAGGACTAAGCCATGGGGTCCCGTCTCATCTCCTGCTCCTACTCGCAGGTGTTGGGCTCGTCTGGGCACTGCTTCCAGAACACGAACCAGGGCCCCCGTATGCAAGTATTGGACTTGGGGTCCTGGGCCCTGTGCTGGGAGGGAAGGGTGTGGGTCAGTCTCAGCAGGGTGGGATCTGAGGGCTCTCGCTGGGAATCCTGTGAATGCCTTCCTAATTTTTTTCTTTCTGATACATTTTATATCATTTACCCCACCCAGCCGCCCCCTCCCTCCTTTAATCCATTCATGTTTTCAGGAAGGGCTGCATTTCGTAGATTGTGCACAAATTTGTGTGTTCCTTCTGATACTGTTCTTCTAGGGGAAGTTAAGTATCTGTGACACAGGGCTTGTTTTTCCAACTGGTCCAAAGGTGGCATGTGAAAAGCTTGGCTCTCCCTTCATTCCTTGCTCTTCCCTTGCTCGCTCACACGTGCTTTGCTGAAGCCTTTGGGTCCTTGGTTCTTCACCTGCTGTGGAGGCAGGCAGTGAGGCTCTGAGAGATGCAGACGTCTGCTCCGAGTAACCCCCAGGGCTAACAAGTGGTAGAGGAGGCTTTATTCTCATCCACTTCCCTGCCTACTCTCCAGGAGACAGACCCTGGTATTTCTCTTTCCTGGGTTAGTATGCGTGAATGCTAAGTCGCTTCAGTCATGTCCGATCCTTTGCGACCCCATGGACTGTAGCCTGCCAGGCTCCTCTGTTCATGAGATTCTTCAAGCAAGAAACTGGAGTGGGTTGTCATGCCCTCCTCCAGGGGATCTTCCCAGCCAGACCAGGGATAGAACCCTTATCTCTTATGTCATCTGCACTGGCAGGTACCACCTGGGAAGCCTGAGTTGCTATGACCCAGGGTAATTTAAAAAAGGGACTTGTAACAGCTCCCAACTCCTTGGATTACACGGGATATTCAGGGTGGAATGCAGGGAAGAGTGACCACAGCCCAATAACTGTTTCCTGCTAAACTTAGTAGTGCACACTATTTTCCTCTTCATCATAACCCCAGAAAGTCAGTTAATGTCTCTATTTGGGCCCAGCAGATCCCTTCCAGGAATCTGATCCGTAGCACAGTTACTGCAAAAGACTTGGAGACATTCTAAGTGTTCATTACTGGGGGAGTGGTTAAATAAGAGGTGGTACATCCATTCAGTGGAAAACTATGCAGCAATTTAAAAAGAACAGGGTGTGTGTGTGTGGGGGGGTGAATTCCCTGGTGGTCCAGTGGTTAGGAGTCAGTGTTTTCACTCTTGTGGCCCAGGTTCAATCCTTGGTTGGGGGACTAAGATCCCGCAAGCCTTGTGGTGTGGCAAAAAAAAAAAAAAAGAAAAAGACAACAGCAAGGCGGCAGAGATCTCCACATACTGCAACAGTGTATACTTGATATTGATAACATATATTCATGCTTGCTTTTATTTTCATGAAGAAATGATGGGGAAAAGGGCAAGAAAGTATTCATAATGGTTCCCTACTGGTTGAATGAGCCCTTCCCTGGTGGCTCAGAAGGTAAAGAGTCTGCCTGCAGTGCGTGAGACCCGGGTTTGATCCCTGGGTTGGGAAGATCACCTGAAGAAGGAAATGGCAAACCACTCCAGTATTCTTGCCTGGAAAATCACATGGACAGAGGAGCCTGGTGGGCTACAGTCCATAGGGTTGCAAAGAGTTGGACAAGACTGAGTGACTTCACTTTCTTTCTTTCTTTACTGGTTGAATAGGGAAGAGTCAGAACAGTTGGAGGATAGGAATGGAAGTAAATTTTCACTATGTATATATGTGTGTGTCCGTGTGTGTATCCCAATATATATCTACTTATCTATCTGACCATGATACCCACCTAAAGATTGTTTTTAAAAAGTCAATGATTTTTTAAAAAGCATCTATTCTTTTTTTATTGTAGCTTTTTACAAAAATAATTTTTTTGAATCTTTGGTTGCACTGGGTTCTCCTTGCTATGTGCAGGCTTTCTCTAGTTGCATCAAGTGGGGGCTACTCTTCACAGTGGTGCATGGGCTTCTCATTGGGGTGGCTTCTCTTGTTGCAAGACACAGGCTCTAGGCATGTGGCCTTCAGTAGTTGCAGCCCTTGGGCTCAGCAGTTGTGACTCCTGGCTCCAGAGCACAGGTTCAATAGTTGTGGCACTTGGGCTTAGTTGCTCCAAGGCTGTGAGATCTTCCCAGATCAGGGATCAAACCCATGTATCCTGCATTGGCAGGTGGATTCTTCACCACTGAGCCACCAGGGAAGCCCCAAGATACTGTATGTTAAAAGGTGATGTGCACTAGGAGAAAAAGAAACAGGCAAGAGGCATAGGTAGGGAAGCCTTTTCCATAGGATGGCTTGGGGAAGACCCTGCTGAGGAGGAAACATTTGAGCAAAGACTTGAAGGAGGAGAAGAAGTGAGCATGCAGTTATGTATCAGAAGGCATGCCAGTGAGAGGGGACAGATAGCAGAGGCCTGGAGATGGGAGTATGATTCCCGCCTTAGACTAAAGGAATAGCAAGGAGCAAGCATGGCTGGAGCAGGGTGTACAAGGAGGACGGTGGAGAGAGATGAGGTTGAAGAAGTGTTGGGCAGGTCACATAGGAGGCATCTGAGCAGAGGGGTGACTCAAGTTTCACAGAGTCCCTCTGGCTGCAAGTGTGGGACAGCCTGGAGGGGAGAGATGGGAGCAGGGAAACCACTGGGAAAAGAAGGTTGGGCCAGCCCAAGTAGGGCAGAAGAGTTGGGGGAAGAGAGTGGCTCTGTCTTGAACTCTAGAGACAACAGGATTTCTAATGGACTGGATGTGGGGTTGAGAGAAAGAGGTTTCCAGGAAGAAACCAAGGCTTTTTAGCTTGAACATGGAGGGATGGAGTGCCATGAACAGAGGTGGACTGTGGAAAGATTGAATCTGAGAAATCTTCGCAGTGATTCTGTGGCTGATAGGTGTAAAGTCTTTGGCTCAGGCTCAATCTGTGGCCAAAACCCCTCTCCACATAAGTCAGCAAGCCCAGATTGCAGTCTCTAGATGCCCACGTCCTTCTGACAATGGAGTGAAATCCTTGGGCCCTAACCCCAGAATGGGCCAGGAACCTTTCATTCCCAAGATACTGAACTCCCATCCTGGGCCCTACTTCCCTTACGTATCCCATGCTTCCCCCAAGTCTACTGTTGAGGAAATCAGGCTCCAGCTCAGCTCTTCGTTGTCTTATTTTTTGGCTGTGCAGGCTTGTGCGATCTTAGTTCCCCAACCAGGAATTGAACCCGGACCCTTGGCAGTGAAATCAGAGTCCTAACCACTGGACCGCCAGGGAATTCCCTCAGCTTCAGCCAATTAAAGTCCAACACGGAACTGGGACTTCCCTGGTGGCTCAGACTATAAAGAATCTGGCTGCAATGCAAGAGACCTAGGTTTGATCCCTGACTTGGAAAGATCCCCTGGAGGGGGAAATGGCAACTCACTCCAGTATTCTTGCTTGGGAAATCCCATGGACAGGAGAGCCTGGCTGGCTGCAGTCCATGTGGTCGCGAAGAGTTTGACATGACTGAATGACTAACACACACAGAGGAGCTGGCTGCTTCATAGGCGTAGGTCTTAGTGGTTTTGTATGTTTTTTCTGAAGGCAGTTGGTAGCCACCTGACTCAGTTTGAATCCTGGCTCTACCACATTCCCAGCCATGTGTGTGACTTCAGATAATTAATAAGTGACTTGACTTCTCTGTGCCTCACTTGCCATCTCGTTAAATGGAGCTGTTAATGGTCTATATTACTCAAGGTTGTTTTGAGGATTAAATGAACTTGAATATGTAAAGCTCGCGCAGAATCCTTCCATGCCTTGTGCACAGTAAGAGCTATGCAAGCGCTTGCTGTTTTTATTGTTTTAACAGTAATGATAATAATCAGCTTGGCCCTAGTGAGGGTGAGCCTGGCAGGTAATGATGGTGTGGGGGGAGGAGGGGTGTCCCTCCTGCCGGACCCCCAGAACCAGGCTTTTCTCCTCCCCCTCAGAGCAATCTGATGGTGCCCGTGCTTATTGGCTGCCCGCCAGGCAAGCGCCTGGCCTTCGACATCACCTACACGCTGCAGCACAACCGCATGCACAACAAGCACTACTTCGACTGCGTCCAAGTGGACCCGGAGATGCCCTGCTTCCTCTTCCGGGACAGTGGGTGTCCCGCGCCCTCTCCTTTGCCCTCCCCGGCCCTTCCTGCCTGGCCGTTCACTGCCCCCACCCATCCTCTGCTCTTCCTTTGGGTCCTTTCATCTATCCTCCTTCCCCTGTCTCATTTCTCCTCCCGGCCTCCACCCTTTCGACCCCACAGTCTTCTACCCATTCTTCTTGATCCAAGATTTGGTGACGGGCGATTCTGGCAGTTTTCAGGGCAGGTAAAGTGGGGGCCAAGCCGGCGGCTGACGAGAGTGGGCTGGGGGCAAGGGACTCGGGTGGGGCGCAGAGGAAAGGGGGTGGTAGAGGTGAGGCAGGACTCCAGACAGCCCCTTCGAATCTCTGCTTCCCACAGCTACGTGCTGAAGGTGGTGGGCGGCGGGCCCACCCTTGACACCATCAAGGAATACAGCGAGGAGGAAATCTACCGCTTCAACAGCCCCCTGGACAAGTAATTCCTGTGGGACCAGGCCCATAATTGGCCCTTCTTCCCCTGCAGGCCCCCTCCAGCTGCCCAGCCACAGACCAAACCTAGGCTGCAAGCCATACCCACAGGGCCCCGCCCACAGCGCAGGCTCCCAGGCTCCTGCAAACTCTAGCCCTCCTGTGGCATGAGGCTCCACCCACCCAACCCCCTCCCCCTTTTGGGGCCTCGGTCCTCTGAGGCCCCGTCCCCACTGAGGTTACCCCTGCCTGCGCAGGACTGGCAGCCTCATCTGGACCACGGAGAACACAACGACCACCAAGGACTTGTCCTTCAACATCATGTCCCACAACAGTTTAGGCATCGAGTGAGTGCCTGGGCCGACTGCAGGCCCCCTTCTCCCCTATCTGCCCACATTCTGTCGGGCCTTTCCATCCATTCTGCCTCCGGGAGACTCCTAGGTCCTCAAGCTACACTGACTGTCTTTGTATTCCTCGAATGAGACTGACTTTGACCTTTATGCAAACTGGATCCTCTATCCACAGGACTGGTCCAAGAATCTTTCTTCAGGCCTTAGTTCAGATGGCACCTCCTCCAGGAGGACTTTTCTGACTGTTCTAGGTGGGACAGTTGGCTCTCGCATCCTCCTGTACCTTCCCTATTCTCACCCTGACCCTCTGAGCTATCACTGTCTCCTGTGGAGTCTGTCTCTCTTAAAAATCCAGGTCTAGAATAGATAACATAGTATTTGTTGAATGAGACAATGAACAAATTCATTCATTCTTGGTAGGCGTTTATTGACCTTTGAATGGAGGTATCAATGAATGAATAAAACAATGAAGTAATAAGTTAGCATATAGCAGGAATTCCCTGGCGGTCCAGTGGTTAGGACTTCAGTGCTTCCACTGTTGGAGACCTGGGCTTGATCCCTGGTTGGGGAACTAAGATCCTACAAGCTGTGTGGCATGAACAGGAGAAAAAAAAAAAAGCATATAGGGCCTCAGTAGCTTTTTTTTTTTTTTTTAAGTTCTCAAAGTTTTTATTACAAACAGAACAGTGACAGAGTATAAGCTTACAATTGTTGTTTAATCAATGGGGTCACACAGAGTCAGACATGACTGAAGCGACTTAGCAGCAGCAGCAGCATTCTATAAGTTGTATCTGACTCTTTGCCACCCCGTGGACTGTAGCCTGCCAGGCTCCTCTGTCCATGGAATTTCCCAAGCATAAATAAGTATTTTTGATTTAATGAATGAAAGAAAATGATGCCTAAGCAAATAAAGGAAACAAATGAGTGAACAAAGTAACCAACTTGCACGTCAGTATTCAACCTGCATTTACTGACTATATGAAAAAAGGAATGAAGATGCGACTTTGTACCTAGCAGCTGCTCCAGCTCTATCTGTGCCGTGAAGGAATAAAGGCAGCAAAGAATAAATGAGGAACTGGCGCATCATAGGTGTACAATCCATAATCTAGATGAATACATAGTAACGGAGGAACTGACAAGTCCCCCAGAGAAGAGAGGAAAAGAATGGATAAACACACAGCCTGTCTCCTGGCAGGGGGTCAGTCAGCCTCACCAGCTGAATGAGTGAAGGTGTGAATCAGGGAGAGACGGAGGAGGTTGCACCCAGTTAGTGCTCATCCAGAACTTGTTGGGTAGAGGGGAAGATCAGGGGCTGTCAAGCGCTAGGCATGATTTGTAGCATAAGTGCCTGAACTTGCTCCCCCAGGTGGCTATGTCAGGAGAACTCACCGTGCCATGACACCATTCCCCACAACATCTTTGCCCCTGAATTCTTCTTCAAGGTGTTGGTGAGCAATAGGTGAGGCACACATACAGCTGAGGTGGGATCGGGGGCTTCCCGGGGGAGGTGCCCACCTTCTCCTCACCCCATCCTGACCCCCATCCCCACCAGAGGTGTGGACGAGAGCACCTATTGTGACTACCAGCTCACCTTTCTGCTGCACATCCATGGGCTCCCGCTCAGTGCCAAGCGGGCCTTCCTCATCCTCCTGGTAAGTGGCTGCCCTGGAGCTGCCCTGCCTGGTGGAGGCCTGCCCCCGAACCCGAACCCAGACTGCCTGCCGTTGCCTGTTGGCCCATTTCCTGCAGGTGTCAGCCAGCCTGTTTGTTGGCCTGGTGATTCTCTACATCGTCTGCTGCCTTCTGTCGCCCTACATGGTGAAGTTGTGCAATTTCCTTCGCTGGAAGATCAACAGCATCATTGGCTTAGAATCTTACTGCACCTACAGCACCCCCTCCGACAGCAGGGCCTTCAGCCACTCGGGACCGTGTCTTGGAGGAGCTCCAGGTTAAACTCCAGGGTTGTCTACAAGGGGGCAAAGGAGAACAAGGCTGAAACTTAAGGACGCCTTGAAGAGGAAGTCTACCACCTAAGCCTCTGGCCTGCCCCAGCCACCACCCACCCTGTCTCTTATGTCCTGGGTTGCCTTGGACATGCAACCTATGGCTTGCTCATTCTAGGCCTTTCTTCCTGTTTTGCTCAAATTTTCACTTCGCATTTCAGCATCAGCTATGGAACCTTGTAAGGACTTGTGTTCAGTTAGTTTGTACCACCCAGTTGCATAGGTTATTAAAATATCAAAATCCTCCTGTGCCAAGCTATACATAGTGGCTTCTCTGTATGCCTGCTGGCTCAACCCCTCCCCAGAGTGCCCCAGACCTCCCTTTAGTCCAGCAGGGTCCTCCGTGACCCAGGTCCATTGCCATGGCCTAAGGTCTGTTCTGATTGTTCAGTGCCTAGGTTTAAAGCTAATTGTGAAAGATTTTGAATGGCAACACCTATCTACTGTCTAGTTTAAGGAAGGGTCTCTGAGGAGGTTTAGATTTTTGTTTTAGTTGCAAGTAGCAAAAATTTCTGTGGTCCACATGGAAATGGTATTTTATGGACTTTGTTAAGACGGGCTTCAGGTACAGCTTGATCCAGAAGCTTCAATGTCCATAGAATTCTGGCTCCATTTCTCTAGCCTTCCCTGCCCTGCCCTCATCTGAGGGTGGTCTCTGACCTCAGGCCAGTGCATCTCACAGTCTGAGGCAGCACATCCATATGGTTTATTATCCAGAGAAAAAAAGGGGCTGGAGTCCAACATTCCCAGGCAAAAGTCCTGTTGGTCACTCTGATTGGATGGGGTTGAATCATAAACTCAGTACTTTGCCACTCACTCTGCCAGACAGATGAGACCTTGTTTGGCTTAAGCCCTTCAGAACCCACCCCTGGAGCTGAGGGTTGTCAATCCCATACTAATCTCTTGCTTATGTGTGTGGAAGGGATGTTCTTGTAAGGAACTGTGTGTCAAGAAAGGAAAAAGGAGGACTTCCCTGGTGGTGGTCCAGTGGTTAAGAATCCATCTGCCAATGCGGGGGACATGGGTTCCATCTCTGGTCCAGGAAGATCCCACATACCTTGGGGCAACTAAGCCCATGCACTCCAACTATTGAGCCCCCGCACTCTAGAACCTGGGAGCCACAACTTCTGAGCCGGTGCACCACCACTACCGAAGCTTGCACACCCTAGAGCCTGTGCTCTGCAGCAAGAGAAGCCATTGCAAAGAAAAGTCTGCATGCCGCAAAGAGAGCATATCCTCCACTTGCCACAACTAGAGAAAACCCACACCCAGCAACAAAATACCAGCACAGCCAATAAAGAAAAATGTAAAAATAAAAAGGAAGGGAAAACGGAGACCAAAAGTCAAAAAGCAAATGTGCCCATGTCCTCCACTTCCTGTCCACCCAGTAGGCTCCACTCTAGCCCCTTCCCAGAGGTCTTGGGTGGAGTAACTGTGCAAGTCCTCTGACCAGCCCCTCCACTCCTTCACTGTAGAAGCAGAGCCCCAGGGGACACACCCTCTGAGGGTTCGCCAGGGCAGACAGCTGAACCAGCTTGTCCATTCTGAGGCAGCGTAGCTCCAGAGCGGGCAAGGCCACTGAGGTCACATTATAGAGTTTGGGAATCATCAGAGGAGCATTCAGAGTGGAGAAACTGAAGGACGTGGTCAGATGTAGAAGGATGCTCTGGCTGCCCTGTGGAGGACAGCTCAGCTCTCAAGGCAGCAGGCCAGGGACTGGTGTAGGAGGGGATGGTGCTGGACCAAAGCCTGGTGTAGGAAGGAGGAGATGGGGCAGGCAGGAGGGATGCTCAGGAGGTCTAGTGAACAGGTTGTGAGGCTGGCAGGCCATGGAAGGGGAGTGGGTGCTTTTAGGAAAAGGTTCAGGCTTCTACCCTGGGGACTGGGGGACAAAGAGGCTATTTCTGAGATGAAAACTGAGGAAAAGAAACAGGTTAGGGGGAGACACTGAGACGATTTGGGGCACGGTAGGTGTGGGAGTTCCCAGAGACTTCTAAAGGAGTCTATTCAGGAGGCTGCGGGAACCTCAGGTCTGGGGTTCAGCAAGGAGGTCAGCAATGGGCAGGCAATATGCACAATAATCAATGGTACAGATTTATCAACAAAATGCACTAATGCAAATTAAGGAGAATGTGACGAGACAACATCCTATTTTGACCTAAGTCCATTTGAACTGCTGTAACAGAAGACCATAGACTAGGTGGCTTACAAATAACAAAAATTTATTTCTCATACTGCTGGAGGCTGGAAAGTCCCAGATCAAGGCGCCAGCAGATGTGGTGTCAGGTGAGGACCTGCTTCCTGGTTCATGGGTGACCATCTTTTTACTGTGTCCTCATGTGGCAGCCCCCAGGGCTTCCCTGGTGCTCAGCGGTAAAGAACATGCCTGCCAATGCAGGAGATGAAGTTCAACCCCGGGTCGGGAAGATCCCTAGAGAAGGAAATGGCAACCCACTCCAGTATTCTTGCTTGCAGAATCCCCATGGACAGAGGAGCCTGGAGGACTACAGTCCATGGGGTTGCAAAGAGTCGGACATGACTGAGCGACTAAACAACAGTGACAACACATGGTAGAAAGGATGAGGAAGGTCATGGGGCCTCTTTTATAAGGGCATTAATCTCAATTATGAGGGTCCTGCTCTCACAATCTAACCCCCTCCTGATACAGTTACCTTGGACGTTAAGTTTCAACGTAGGAATTTGTGTGGGATTTAAACTTTCAGTCTATAGTAGATCCCTTTTCTTAGATTAGCAAGTAATCTTCACAGTGTTTTACTAGGAAAATTCTATCATTATCCCCATTTCATAGATGAAGAAACAGAGGCTCAGGTGTGCCACCTGTATGATTACATGAATGCTGCTGCTGCTGCTAAGTCGCTTCAGTCGTGTCCGACTCTGTGCGACCCCATAGACGGCAGCCCACGAGGCTCCCTCGTCCCTGGGATTCTCCAGGCAAGAACACTGGAGTGGGTTGCCATTTCCTTCCCAGTGCATGAAAGTGAAAAGAGAAAGTGAAGTCGCTCAGTCATGTCTGACTCTTAGCGACCCCATGGACTGCAGCCCACCAGGCTCCTCCGTCCATGGGATTTTCCAGGCAAGAGTACTGGAGTGGGGGGCCATTGCCTTCTCCGATTACATGAATAGGTATCTGCAAAAGCTTTTTCTAAAATTCAACACCCATTTCTTGTATTAACCCTAAATCAGATAGAAATACAAGGAAGCTGAGCAAGGTTATCAAATTACCTGATTACTAAAGACAGATGGCATATGGCAGATGGCAATTAAATGCCAAAGCCATTTTCAATAAAATTTTATGGGTAGAGTCCACATACATGAAAAACAGCTAATAAACATGTTCAGTTAAGTTGAAGTACACAAAATCAACCCAAAAATCGGTTGCATTTCTATACACAAGCAATGAATAATCAGAAAAAAATTTTAAAAAAACAATCCTACTTACAACAAAAAGAATAAAATATTTTTTTTAAGAATAAAATATTTAAGAACAAATTTATACAAGGAGGAAAAAGACTCGTGTACTGAAAACTACAAAATTTGCTGAAAGGAATTAAAGACTTAAATAAATGGAGAGACATCCCATGTTCATGAATTAACATTGTTGGCAATACCATCTGTATTAGTTTGCTAGGGCTGCCATAACAAAACACCTTTTAAGGGTCTTTTATGATTGGTTTCTGAGGCCTCTCTTCTTGGCTTGCTGATGACTGCCCTCTGGTGGTGTCCTCACAGTCTTTCCTCTGTGTGGTCATGTCACTGGTATCTCTTCATGTGTCCAAATGTACTCCTCTTATAAAGACACCTTTCAGATTGGATTAGGGTCCACTGGGCCTTGTTTTAAAATAATCACCTTTTAAAAGATGGATTTCGGGTCTTAGTTGCAGCATGGGGACTCTCTAGTCTTGGCACCCAGGCTTAGTTGCCACCCAGCATGTGGAATCTTAGTTCCCTGTGTGTTGGTCGTTCAGTTGTGTCCAACTCTTTGCAACACATGGACTGTAGCCCACAAGGTTCTTCTGTCCATGGAATTTCCCAGTCAAGAATACTGGAGTGTGTTTCTATTGCTTCCTCCAGGGGATATTCCCGACCCAGGGATCAAACCTGGGTTTACCCACGTTGCAGGTAGATTCTTCACCATCTGAGCCACCAGGAAAGGCCCTGACCAGGGATCAAACCCATGTCCCCATGCATTGCAAGGCAGATTCTTAACCACTGGACCACCAGGGAAGTCCTGAAAATAATCGCACAATTTGCGCTCATCTCACATGCTAGTAAAGTAATGCTCAAAATTCTCCAAGCCAGGCTTCAGCAATACATGAATCGTGAACTTCCTGATGTTCAAGCTGGTTTTAGAAAAGGCAGAGGAACCAGAGATCAAATTGCCAACATCCGCTGGATCATGGAAAAAGCAAGAGAGTTCCAGAAAAACATCTATTTCTGCTTTATTGACTATGCCAATGCCTTTGACTGTGTGGATCACAATAAACTGTGGAATATTCTGAAAGAGATGGGAATACCAGACCACCTGACCTGCCTCTTGAGAAATCTGTATGCAGGCCAGGAAGCAACAGTTAGAACTGAACATGGAACAACAGACTGGTTCCAAATAGGAAAAGGAGTACGTCAAGGCTGTATATTGTCATCCTGCTTATTTAACTTCTATGCAGAGTACAGCATGAGAAACGCTGGGCTGGAAGAAACACAAGCTGGAATCAAGATTGCCTGGAGAAATATCAATCACCTCAGATATGCAGATGACACCACCCTTATGGCAGAAAGTGATGAGGAACTAAAAAGCCTCTTGATGAAAGTGAAAGAGGAAAGTGAAAAAGTTGGCTTAAGGCTCAACATTCAGAAAATGAAGATCATGGCATCCGGTCCCATCACTTCATGGGAAATAGATGGGGAAACAGTGGAAACAGTGTCAGACTTTATTTTTGGGGGCTCCAAAATCACTGCAGATGGTGACTGCAGCCATGAAATTAAAAGATGCTTACTCCTTGGAAGAAAAGTTATNAAAAGTTGGCTTAAAGCTCAACATTCAGAAAATGAAGATCATGGCATCCGGTCCCACACTTCATGGGAAATAGATGGGGAAACAGTGGAAACAGTGTCAGACTTTATTTTTGGGGGCTCCAAAATCACTGCAGATGGTGACTGCAGCCATGAAATTAAAAGATGCTTACTCCTTGGAAGAAAAGTTATGACCAACCTAGATAGTATATTCAAAAGCAGAGACATTACTTTGCCTACTAAGGTCCGTCTAGTCAAGGCTATGCTTTTTCCAGTGGTCATGTATGGATGTGAGAGTTGGACTGTGAAGAAAGCTGAGCACCAAAGAATTGATGCTTTTGAACTGTGGTGTTGGAGAACACTCTTGAGAGTCCCTTGGATTGCAGGGAGATCCAACCAGTCTATCCTAAAGATCAGTCCTGGGTGTTCATTGGAAGGAACTGATGCTAAAGCTGAAACTCCAATACTTTGACCACCTCATGCAAAGAGTTGACTCATTGGAAAAGACTGATGCTGGGAAGGATTGTGGGCAGGAGGAGAAGGGGACGACCGAGGATGAGATGGCTGGATGGCATCACCGACTCGATGGACGTGGTTTGAGTGAACTCCGGGAGTTGGTGATGGACAGAGAGGCCCGGTGTGCTGCGATTCATGGGGTGGCAGAGTCAGACATGACTGAGCAACTGAACTGAACTGATCTCCAAATACAGTCCTGTTCTGAGGTCCTGGGGGTTAAGGCTTCAACATATACATTTTAGAGGAATACCATTTAGTCCATAATATGACCCATAGTGCTATACAGATTCAGTGCAATCTCTAGCAAAATCCCAATGACAATTTTGAACATCTTAAAACTCATATGGAATTGCAAGGGACTCCAAATAGCCAACACTACCTTGAAACAGAAGAACAAAGTTGGAGGATTCATACATTCTGTTTCACAATTGCAAAGCTACAGTAATCAAAACAGTGTCTGACTGGCATAAAGACAGACGTACAGACCAGTGTAATGGAACACAGAGCTCAAAATAAACCCTCACATATAGTCAATTGATATTTGATCAGGTGCCAAGACCTATCCAGGAGAAAGAACACTCTTAACAACAAATGGTACTGGGAAAACTGGATGTCCACATGCAAAGGGAAAAAGTAGGCCCTTATCGTATGCCAGTTACAAAAATTAACCAAAATCAAATCAGATTTCTAAATTTAAGGGACTTCCTTGGTGGTCCGGTGGTTAGGACTCCCCACTCCTAATGAAGGGAGCCTAGGTTTGATCCCTGGTCAGGGAACTAGATCCCACATGATGCAACTAAGACCCGGTAGAGCCAATTTTTTTAAAAAAAGATGAAAAAACAATGATTTTAAAACAGATGATTTCTAAATTTAAGAATTAAAACTACTGGGAATTCCCTGGTGATCCAGTGGTTAAGACTCAGCATTTTTACTGCCGTCAGCCTGGGTTCAATCCCTGATCAAGAAACTAAGATCCCACAAGGAAGGCAGGATGGAAAAAAAGTTAAAGCTATAAAAAAAATGGGGGAAATCTTTGATATGTCAATGGTTTCTTAAGTATGATGCCAAAAGTACAGGCAACATAAATTGAACCTCATCAAAATTTAAAACTTTTGCGAATCAAAGGATACGATCAAGACTGAAAAACCCAACCAATAGAATAGGAGAAAATATTTGTATATCATGTATCTGATCAAGACTACAGTATAGGAAATGAAAAACTTCTGTAACCATAAGCAATTCAATTAAAAATGGCAAAAGACTTGAATAGAGATTTTTCCAAAAAAATATATTTAAAATAACCAATAAACACATGAAAAGATCATTAATTTTTTTAAATGAAAAGATCATTAAAAGCACATTCAACATCATTAATTATCAGGGAAAGTCAAGTCAAAACCATAGTGAGATATCCCTTCACACCTATTCAGTTCAGTTCAGTTCAGTTCAGTCACTCAGTCGTGTCTGACTCTTTGCAACCCCATGAATCGCAGCACGCCAGGCCTCTCTGTCCATCACCAACTCCTGGAGTTCACTCAAACCACGTCCATCGAGTCAGTGATGCCATCCAGCCATCTCATCCTCTGTCGTCCCCTTCTCCTCCTGCCCCCAATCCCTCCCAGCATCAGAGTCTTTTCCAATGAGTCAACTCTTTGCATGAGGTAACCAAAGTACTGGAGTTACAGCTTTAGCATCATTCTTTCCAAAGAAAACCCAGGGCTGATCTCCTTCAGAATGGACTGGTTGGATCTCCTTGCAGTCCATGGGACTCTCAAGAGTCTTCTTCAACACCACAGTTCAAAAGCATCACTTCTTTGGTGCTCAGCCTTCTTCACAGTCCAACTCTCACATCCATACATGACCATGGGAAAAACCATAGCCTTGACCAGACGGACCTTTGTTGGCAAAGTAATGTCTCTGCTTTTGAATATACTATCTAGGTTACTCATAACTTTTCTTCCAAGGAGTAAGTGTCTTTTAATTTCATGGCTGCAATCACCATCTGCAGGATTTTGGAGCCCCCAAAAATAAAGTCTGACACTGTTTCCACTGTTTCCCCATCTATTTCCCATGAGGTGATGGGACCGGATGCCATGATCTTCATTTTCTGAATGTTGTGCTTTAAGCCAACTTTTTCACTCTCCTCTTTCACTTTCATCAAGAGGTTCTTTAGTTCCTCTTCACTTTCTGCCATAAGGGTGGTGTCATCTGCATATCTGAGGTGATTGATATTTCTCCCGGCAATCTTGATTCCAGTTTGTGCTTCTTCCAGTCCAGTGTTTCTCGTGATGTACTCTGCATAGAAGTTAAATAAGCAGGGTGACAATATACAGCCTTGACGTACTCCTTTTCCTATTTGGAACCAGTCTGTTATTCCATGTCTAGTTCTGTTGCTTCCTGACCTGCATATAGGTTTCTCAAGACGCAGGTCAAGTGGTCTGGTATTCCCATCTCTTTCAGAATTTTCCATATTATTAGTGATGGTTATAATAATTAAAAAATGACAACAGATACAGCTATTGGCAAGGATATGGAGAAATGAACCCTCATATGTTGCTGGTGGAAATGTAAATTGCTTAGATGCTGTGGAAGAGTTTGGTGGTTCCTCAAAATGATTACCCTAGACTTACTAAGTCATTCAGCAGATCCATTTCTGGATATACAACCCAAAAGAATTGAAAATATGTTCTCAAACAAGGACATGTATGTATATGTTCATATCAGCACTATTCACAAAGTCAAAAGGTGAAAACAGCCCAAATGTTCATCAATGGATGAACTGGTAAAGCAAATGTATATCCATACACTGGAGCATTATTCAGCCATAAAAAGGAATGAAGCATTGATATATTCTGCAACATCTATTAAGGTCAAAACCATAAGGGTTTTTGTGAAAGAAGCCAGATATCTAAGGTCATGTATTTTAAGATACCGTTTGTATGAAATACCTAGAATAGGCAAATACACAGAGACAGAATGCAGACTGATCATCACCAGGCGTGAGGAAAAAGTAGGGAATGGAAAACAACACTCAAGGGGAATGGAGTTTCTTTCTGTGATGATGAAAATGTTTTGGAGGTAGACGGAGGTGGTATTTTTTTTTTTTAGAGGTGGTATTTGCAC
The DNA here is from genome assembly GCA_006408695.1 of Aepyceros melampus. NCBI lineage: Eukaryota > Metazoa > Chordata > Mammalia > Artiodactyla > Bovidae > Aepyceros > Aepyceros melampus. The sequence continues at coordinate 379,340 of SJXQ01005678.1, forward strand.
AACATTGTGGTTATAATTAAGTGACACTGAATTGTTCACTTTAAGATGATTAATTTATGTCAGTTTCACCTCAACATGAAATATATACATATATATAAAAAACAGTATGATATTTACCAAGAATAAATATTTAAAAAGCAGTATGGGGCTTCCCTGCTGGTCTCATAGTTAATAATCCACCTGACAATGCAGGGGACACCTGCCAAAGCAGGGGATCCAGAAATATCCCACATGCCACAGAGCAACTAAGCCCATGTACCACAACTACTGATCCAGGACCCTAGAGCTGTCAAGTCACAACTACTGAGGCCACACAATGCAACTACTGAAGCCGAATGTCCTGGATCCTGTGCTCTGCAACAACAGAAGCCATTGCAATGAGAAGCCTGTGCATTTCAACAAAGAGTAGCCCCTGCTTGCCACAACTATAGAAAACCCACACAGAGCAATGAAGAAAAACAAACAGACAAACAAAAAGACAATATAGTATTTATGAAGAATAACTATAGACCGATAGAATATAATGAACGACTTAACATGTCTGATTACTGAAGAGATTTAATATAAGATATAAATGCTTTTCATATTGGTGAGAAAGTGATAGCTTATTCAATAAATGGTTCTGAAAAAAATTGCCTGAGGGTGATATCAAATTTAGATTTCACAACGTATGCAAAAATTAATTCAAGTGCAATAAAAATTACATGTGGAAAACACAAATACTTTACCAAAAAGTTTTGAAGAATATTTGTTGTACTCTGACATGGCAAGAACTTCTTAAGCAAAATAGAAAATACGGAAGTCACAAAGGGGAAAAACAAGTCATGAAGGGAAAGTTTCATAAATTTGACTATGTAAAAAATGAAAACTCTGCATGGCAAAGGATGGATAAATAAATTATATATATATATATATATATATATATATATA
>SJXQ01005678.1:381856-392187 GCA_006408695.1 Aepyceros melampus
TGAACTGTGGTGTTGGAGAAGACTCTTGAGAGTCCCTTGGACTGCAAGGAGATCCAACCAGTCCATTCTGAAGATCAGCCCTGGGATTTCTTTGGACGGAATGATGCTAAAGCTGAAATTCCAGTACTTTGGTTACCTCATGCGAAGAGTTGACTCATTGGAAAAGACTCTGATGCTGGGAGGGATTGGGGGCAGGAGAAGAAGGGGATGACAGAGGATGAGATGGCTGGATGGCATCACGGACTCGATGGACGTGAGTCTGAGTGTACTCTGGTAGTTGGTGATGGACAGGGAGGCCTGGCGTGCTGCGATTCATGGGGTTGCAAAGAGTCAGACACGACTGAACGACTGAACTGAACTGATATGATAAAATGTTTTATCTCCAATAAGCAGAAGGGACTATAAATTTTTAGAAAAATGCAATAATCCTGCAGAAAATTTTAGAGAAGAGGAAATTTAAATGTTTAATAAATGAAGGAAAGGGTCTCAACCTTATTAGTACATAAATCCAAAGTAAAGCAACAACAGCAATAAAAAAACTAGTGCTTGTCCTGTAACAGACTGGTGAAAGAAAAAAAATAAGTTCTAAAGCCTAGTAGCAGTGATACCATCAGTACTTTCATTGCTAGTGGAACTGTGAACTCCTACAGCTTTGAAAAGCAACCTTATGATGTCTATTAAAATGAAAAATACACCTATCTCAACTCAGTAATCTTAATTCCTAGGATCTGTCCCTTAGCACTAAAACAAATGTATTCAAGCAAATGCATGTAAGAATCTTTGAAAAAACAAAAACCTGCCCACTCATTTTATTGAGAAATAACTCACATACATCCCTGTACGTTTAAGGCATACAGCACAATGGTTTAATATGCATATAATGTGAAATGATGACCACAATAGGTCCAGCTAACACCCACCTTCTCATATAGACATAAGGTAGGAGACAGTGGGCCTCTCAGCTGAACACCTGGAATTTGTCAAGTGGACTAAAATTCAAGCTTTGTTCTCACCCAGACTCTCCAAGGACAAAGCTAGTGGCAAAAGCTGAGCTTTGCTAAAGCAAAGAGACAAGGTGCCCACTCCCGAGGTCAAAAAAGACTTCCCTGTCCACACATGCGTAGGAAGACTTCTTGGGGGTCAAAAAGGAAGGGGGCTCCATCCCATAATAAGTAAGGACATGCACCCACAGGCCTCTGTGGTGGGATCCATCTTAGAAAAAAGTTACGCAGGCAACTTGGGGAGGGTACAAGCACTAGTGAGCTGTGAAGAAAGAAAAAAGATAATTGGCCAAAGGTAAACAAAGTTGAATAAGACTAAGCGACTCAACCGAACTAAACAAAGACTGGGAAGGACTGTCTTATACAATGATTTACACTACCTCTTTACTGTGTTCCTTCTCATTCAGGACACCCACACTCTTCCCGCTAGCTTCTGGCCTCAGACTTACTGCACTCCTCGCATTAGAGAGGATGCCCATACCATCTCTCCCCAGGTACGTATCTCTGCCTTATTGTTGTTGTTTAGTCACTAAGTCCTGTCTGACTCTTTGCGATCCCATGGACTGCAGCATGCCAGGCTTCCTGTCCTTCCAATGTCCCTGAGTTAGCTCAAACTCATGTCCACTGTGTCAGTGATGCCATCCAAGCAACTCATCCTCTGTCACCCCCTTCTCCTCCTATCTTCGATCTTTCCCAGCATCAGGGTCTTTTCCAATGATTCAGCTCTTTGGATCAGGTGGCCAAAGTATTGGAGCTTCAGCTTCAGCATCAGTTCTTCCAATGAATATTCAGAGTTGATTTCCTCTAGGACTGACTGGTTTGATCTTGCAGTCTAAGGGATTCTCCAGAGTCTTCTCCCACACCACAACTCAAAACCATCAATTCTTCAAGGCTCAACCATTTTTATGGTACAACTCTCATATCAGAGCGTGACTACTGGAAAAACCATAGCTTTGACTACACAGATCTTTGTCGGCAACGTGATGTCTCTGCTTTTTAATACACTGCCTAGGTTTGTCACAGCTTTTCTTCCAAGGAGCGAGCATCTTTTAATTTTATGGCTGCAGTTATTGTCCACAGTGATTTTGGAGCCCAAGAAAATAAAATCTGTTAGTGTTTCCACTTTTCCCCCTTCTATTTGCCATGAAGTGATGGGACTGGATGTCATGATCTTAGACATCATGGAATGAAGCCCACCAGGCTTCTCTGTCCATGGAGTTCTCCAGGCAAGAATACTAGAGTGGGTTGCCATGCCCTTCTCCAGGGGATCTTTCCCACCCAGGGATGGAAACCACACCCTTTATGTCTCCTGGCTGTCGAGTTCTTTACTACTGGTGTCACCTAGATTTTTACTTACTGAACTTCTCACTCTGGATGTCCAAACTCCTCTTTGGGTATGCATTTTTGCTTTGCTTCTGTCTTAAACAACCTGTTTCTCTGTGCTCACCTATACAGGTTTCCAGGAGGCAAAAACTGTAAAAACAAGTGCAAAGTCTCAGTACCTGTTTTTACAGTTTTTGCCTCCTGGAAACATTCTTGCTTTCAAGTGGGAGAAAAATCAAGGGCCACTTTGCTTCTACCCTCTAGATCCCAGGGGGCCTAAGGGATAGGACCAGGTTCAGTTCAGTTCAGTTCAGTCGCTCAGTCGTGTCCGACTCTTTGCGACCCCATGAATCGCAGCACGCCAGGCCTCCCTGTCCATCGCCAACTTCCGGAGTTCACTCAAACTCACATCCATCAAGTCGGTGATACCATCCAGCCATCTCATCCTCTGTCGTCCCCTTCTCCTCTTGCCTCCAATCCCTCCCAGCATCAGAGTCTTTTCCAATGAGTCAACTCTTCCACCAGGTTCAGTTCAGTTCAGTCACTCAGTCGTGTCCTACTCTTTGTGACCCCATGAATCGCAGCACGCCAGGCCTCCCTGTCCATCACCAACTCCTGGAGTTGGTTACCTAGGTCTAATTCCCTGGCAAAGAACTAAGATTTTTCTTCAGGACTCCTCACTGCTCTCTCTCTGAGATTAGATATAGTAAAAAGAAAGAAAAAAAAGGGCCACTTTGCTTCTACCCTCTAGATCCCAGGGGGCCTAAGGGATAGGACCAGGTTCAGTTCAGTTCAGTTCAGTCGCTCAGTCGTGTCCGACTCTTTGCGACCCCATGAATCGCAGCACGCCAGGCTCCCTGTCCATCGCCAACTTCCGGAGTTCACTCAAACTCACATCCATCAAGTCGGTGATACCATCCAGCCATCTCATCCTCTGTCGTCCCCTTCTCCTCTTGCCTCCAATCCCTCCCAGCATCAGAGTCTTTTCCAATGAGTCAACTCTTCCACCAGGTTCAGTTCAGTTCAGTCACTCAGTCGTGTCCTACTCTTTGTGACCCCATGAATCGCAGCACGCCAGGCCTCCCTGTCCATCACCAACTCCTGGAGTTGGTTACCTAGGTCTAATTCCCTGGCAAAGAACTAAGATTTTTCTTCAGGACTCCTCACTGCTCTCTCTCTGAGATTAGATATAGTAAAAAGAAAGAAAAAAGGCAAAACATTTCTCTGTGTGATGAGAACTTGTAAGATGTAGTCTCTTACCAACTTTCCTATATATCATAAAGCAGTATTAGCTGCAGTCATATGTTGTACATCTCAATTATATATAACTAGAATTTGTACCTTTTGACCACCTTTCTCCAATTCCTCCTCACCTCAAGAATTTTTATTGCAACACTTGAAAATGGCAAACAAAAATAACCAAAATGTCAATGGGAACCATTAAATGAATTGTGTAGTCACATTGTGGGATATTGTGCAGCGTTTTTTTTTTCAAGTTACAGAAATACGTCCATCGATCTCCAGAGATGTCTTTAGCTTATTGCTAAAAAGCATGGTGCTTTTTAGAAAATATGTATAGCACTAATATGATGCAGTTTTTCCTTAAAGACTTTTTTTTTTAAGACACAACTTGGGAATTCCGTGACGGTCCAGTGGTTAGAAGCGGGTGCTTTCACTTGCATGTCCCAGGTTCAATCCCTGATTGGGGAGTTTACATCCTTGGCAAATAGGCTAGGCGGGGCGAACCGCGGGGGCAGGGGCGGTACGAGCCCAGGGGAGCGTGGATGAAAGACACGATTTATTTACACACTCGTTCATTCATTCAACAAATATTGTCTTCCTCGCGCTGGGAATACAGCGGTAAAGAGAACTGATAATATCCTTACCTCTTATGACATTTTAAATGATGGAAGACAAGAAAATTGAGAAAAAGTAGATGTTAAATAGGCAGGTGTGATATAGATGGAGGAATCAGGGGTAGGGATTTAAAAAAAAAGGGGGGGTGGGAATTCCCTGTGTTCTTTGAAAGGAATGATGCTAAAGCTGAAACTCCAGTACTTTGGCCACCTCATGCGAAGAGTTGACTCATTGGAAAAGACTCTGATGCTGAGGGAGATTGGAGGCAGGAGGAGAAGGGGACGACAGAGGATGAGATGGCTGGATGGCATCACTGACTCGATGAACGTGAGTCTGAGTGAACTCCGGGAGTTGGTGATGACAGGGAGGCCTGGCGTGCTGCAATTCATGGGGTCGCAGAGTCGGACACGACTGAGCGACTGAACTGAACTGAACTGATGGTGGAATTTAAGCCATTAATACTGGATGACTTTTGTAAAGTTTATGCGTATTCGTACAAGCTTGGAGAAAATGTGGAAAGATGCACTGAGAAACTAGTGAGAAAGAACTAGAGTCAAATCTCAGCCGTTAGTCTCTTGGAAGTTTACCCAGTCTCTCAAAGCCTGTCTGTAACATGGAAAGAATAACAGTTAATCAAATGGCTCCACCACCGCCACCTCTTGGTGTAGAAAGAGGTGCCGCGCAGGTGAAATCTCCAAGACACAGACCCCAGGGTGAAGCCGGAGCAGCCATATTGGCTACGGGAAGTGCGGAGGCGTTGCGACCGCTGCCATTTTCAGTTAGGGCACGGGGCGACTTCCGGTTACCATTTTGAGTGACAGTAGAGGCGGAGCTCTGGCTGAGAAGCTCATTAAGAGCCGGGCTCCGAGGGCACCTCCCAGAGAGCGACTGAATGCTAAGCCCGGCGGGCGGAGGCAAACCATCGTAGCCCCGCCCCCGGTTTTGGGCTCCACCTCCCGGCCCCACTTCCGCCGGTGAGCGTCGGTAGGCGTCGTTGCCGTAAATCGGGCTGTCGGTTTGCCGCATCACGGAAGATGGCGCCACGGCTGTGAACGGGGTGGCCGGCACCTCGAGCTCGGGGACGGCGGCGGCCTCGGGCGCGATCCTTCAGGCCGCGGCCGGCATGTACGAGCAACTCAAGGGCGAGTGGAACCGGAAAAGTCCTAATCTTAGCAAGTGCGGGGAAGAGCTGGGCCGTCTCAAGGTAAGGATCGGCCGGGGGTGCTTCGAGGGGTCCAGACCCAACCGAGTTTCGCGCTCAGGGGGAAACCGCGGCGCCAACGGGACTAAGGCGGACTGGGCAATCTAATAGGGTGAAGGATTCAGAGGAGCCGAGGTGCGGTTTGGAGGCACGTAGATGTGAGAGGGACCTCGAACGGACTAAATGCGGCCCCACGGTGGGGGGTGATGGAGAGGGTGTTTCTGGCACACCGAGTGAGAGGTTAAAATTTTGGTGCTTGGAGGCCTAGCTGGTTGGAGTGGTAGGATGCGGCTGTCAGTTTTTGTGATGTAGGGTTCTGGCCGCCACCAAGTGGGAAATGAGGACTGGACAGGGAGATGGAAGAAGGCTGAGATGATGGCGTTCGTGGTTAAGACCAGGCTAAGCTGGGGTCCGATAAATCTGAGGCTTAGGGATAGATCTGTGGAGAGAGGGGCCCAGCTAAGTTGTGAGGGCAAGACTGAAGCTGGGAAAAATACTCTTAGAGCAGAGGACCTTAATGGGGCTCGGGTAGCTTCAGGCCAGGTGGAAGGGGTACAAAAACTGGGCTGGACCGCGTTGCTGCGGGGTGTGGTTTCTGATAAGGGATGGTGTGTGAGCTGGACCATAGGAGGAGATTAGCCCCCTTTCCTCCTTGGTGTAGGTTGAGGGGGGTAGCTGGTCCCAACCCAACAAGGTGTGGGAAAGTGTTGCCAAAGAACCGAAGGTGCTAGTGTCTCCCCTCCCCTTTGATTCCACTGTGTCAGGCATGGAGTGGGTCTCCCCAGTGGGTCTATTAATACTTGTAACATGAAGTCATCCTAAATGAGCCCACATCATGTGTCCAGGCCCTGATCTGACTGATCCTTTAATACTCATAACAACCTTATGAGTCAGGGATGATGGCTAGTTCCATTTTCTAGATGGGAAAATGAAGGCCTAGATAAAAGTAAATAACTCATACTTAAAGTCCCATCTTCTTCCTTCCCCGGCCCTCCTCTTCAGCTGGTTTTGTTGGAGCTCAACTTCCTGCCAACCACAGGGACCAAACTGACCAAGCAGCAGCTCATTCTGGCCCGTGAGTGTCACTGGAGTTGATGAGGGGGGTTTATGGACTTGGGTCGTGGCAGGAATGGTAGCAGTGGCGGTCAAGGTCGGGACTCTGGTCACCTCCTGAGAACTTCCTCTGTTGCCTACAGGTGACATACTGGAGATCGGGGCTCAGTGGAGTATCCTACGCAAGGACATCCCCTCCTTCGAGCGGTACATGGCCCAGCTCAAATGCTACTACTTCGATTACAAGTGAGGATGGACCTGGCCCCTAATTTGGGGTGTGTGTGTGTAGCATCTTCCCTGGTGGCTCAGTGGTAAAGAATCTGCCTGCCAGTACAGGAGATGGGCAATTCCCTGGGTTGGGAAGATCCCCTGGAGAAGGGAATGACAATCCCATGGACAGAGGAGCCTGGCAGGCTACGGTCCATGGGATCACAAAGAATTGCATGCAGCTGAGCACACAGTAGTGTGTGTGTTGGAGAGGGTGGGTGGTTTACATGGCAGCTTTATATCCTTGTTGCTCTAGCCACTTGGGACATCTTCCTTCACCTGGGAAATCCCCCTCTGCATAGCTGTGTGCCCAGAACCCTCAGGGTTCGTGGTTGCCCTGGAGGGCCTGAGTCTGAGATTATGCCGTCCAGTCTCAGTTACCCTCTGGTCTGTCTGCTCCTTCACATTCCCATTCGAAATTTCCACTCCCCAAAGTAGCCACCGTCCTGTTTACCTGCCTTGATGCCAGCCTTGCCCTCTTCCTTTCATCCCTCCATGGCAGCTGGTAGGATCTTCGTGACACTAAAATTTGACCATGTTGATTGTCTGCTGAGGACATCCTGCATGACTCTCTGCAGCACTCAGGTTTCAGACCAAGCTCTTTCCTGGGTCGCCATTGGGGTATTAGCCCTGACGCCTCTGTCTGTGTGTCTCCCATCCTGGCCTTGTCTCTCCTACTGGACTGTGAGTCTTCTAGAAACATAAGGGTCTTGGTCACTGCTGGGTCCCAGCACAGCCTAGGATGGAGCCTGGCCCAGAGCAGAGACTCACTGCACGTTGAATATGAAACTGAATGGTTTCATAACCGAATGGGGTTTCTATGGAGACTGATGGTTAAGAATTTGACAGGATAAGCTAGAAAAACCGAATTTGAAGCTATTTTCCCCCTTCCTGATTATATGATCTTGGGCAAGTGGCTTCACCTCTCTAATTCTCAGTTTCCCCCAGAAGTGAAGGTAATGCTTATTAATATAATCATAATTAGCACTTCTGTGGTATTTGTTGGGGCCAGATACCGTTCTAATCACTGTACCCGGATTAAATAACTAAATCAGTTAACCCTATTCGTTTAGCCCACCTCTATGCGATGGGTACTGTGATGAAACCTGTTTTACAGTTAGGGGAATGAGGGTTAGTCACTTTACTGGAGTGAGGTACTTTCTAGGGCCCAGATGACTGTGACTTCTTTATGTCTCTTTGAGCCTCAGTTATATCTGAAAATCCAGGAACTAGTGCTCCTCCAAGGAGAGAGCATCAGGCAGTCATCAGGGTGGATCCCTGGAGCCTGTGGTGTGGGGAGCTTGGTTGGCACTTAAGCCCTCCTTACTTTGGATTCCCACTCTGGTCCATAGGGAGCAGCTCCCAGAGTCAGCCTACATGCACCAGCTCCTGGGCCTCAACCTCCTCTTCCTGCTGTCCCAGAACCGGGTGGCTGAGTTCCACACAGAATTGGAGCGGCTGCCTGCCAAGGACATCCAGACCAACGTGTACATCAAGCATCCGGTGTCCCTCGAGCAAGTGAGGCTGAGGAAGCGGGAGGGGAGGGCCTGGCTAAAGGGAGCGGCGCAGGGAGAGACACTCGGGAGGTTTCCTGGAAGACTAGGCAGGGCTCAGCCTGTGGACTCATTTGCTCATTTGTCCAACAAATACTGAGCCCTAGCCATGTACACAGGCACTTTGGTTGGTTTTCCAACTGTACAGTGAACAAGACAGACCAAATCTCAGATCATATGAGGTTGACGTTCATATGAGGAAGCAGATAGTAAACAAAATGATTATGTGTGTGTGTGTATGTGTGTGTATACATACCAGGGAGGGCTTCCTGGAAGAGGAGGACCCCATCTGCATGGGGAATGGTGACTATGGCAGAGAGTGTTCTGGCAGAGTGTAGATTATGGAGGCACTGGGATTACAGTGAGGCCTCAGTGGGGATGCCTCTGTGCTGCCTCTTCCTCACCCTCTCTTCTTCCCCACCCGTTCTCTGCAGTACCTGATGGAGGGCAGCTACAACAAGGTCTTCCTGGCCAAAGGCAACATTCCCGCCGAGAGCTACACTTTCTTCATCGACATCCTGCTTGACACTATCAGGTGTGTGGGGGGCCAGGGCCCTGCAGAGTGTAGAAAGAGCTTGGACTCCAGAGTCAGACAGTTCTGTGTTTGAATCCCATTTGGGCCACTTGTGATCTGGGGAGGCTGGGCACATGAGTTTCCTTTTCTGTGAACTGGAACTGGTCATGAGATGGTGGTAATAGCCCTCCTCTCACTCTGGGCTGTGTGCGTGTATGGGCCCATAGAATTCGACCCTGAGCATGGGCTTGGTGCCCAAACAGTGCTCAGCTCAGCGCTCAGACAGAGACCTTGCTGCCTTTCTCAAGGAAGTACTCCTTGAGTCATCTGGCTTCACCTCAGTTTTCCGTTCTTTAGAATAGGGCCACCAAATCCTGCTCGCTCCTTGGGGGTTGCTGTGTACACAGGTGGCACTGCATGGGCAGATGGGCATGACATGTACAAGTCCGTGTGTTCAGGTGGCGTCACAGTTGGTTCACCTGGGCAAAGCGCCAGATTGAGTGGAGTTTTCATTCCTCCAGGGACAAAGCTGGGCCCAGAAGGTGCGGGGAGTAAGGAGGGGCAGTTGAGTAGGTTTAGGTTATTTTTAACTCTGAAATATTTCTACTCTCTGCAGTGCACTGGGAATAATATAATGAGTGCCCACATACCTACCACCTGGCCTAAGACATATTAATAAAATACTCACAAACGGGCAAGCCTCTCCTTGTCACTAGTTTTTGCCCAGAGCTACCCCCTTCTCACATTTCAGTGGCTTGATGTCTTGCTGTTTTTTAACTTTAGTGGTGACCTCTTAAAATGGGTACAAAGAACCCCCTTGGGATTGGATCCTGTGCGGGAGGGTATTAGGTGAAGAGATCCCCTTATGTGAATCTGAGGCTCAGTTTCAGCCAAGCCTGAAGTCCTCATGGCTAGGAGTGAGAATCTGAGCCTGGGCCCAGGAGTCTCAGAGACCTGAGTGTGTGCCCTGCTGTGGCCCTAGGTTTGCAAGTCTAGTCAAGCTACTCTCCCCTGAGCCTCGATGGGATAAATGGGGCAGGTAACATATTTCAGCCATAAGTGCTGAACTGAAGGGCCAGGCCTTGTCTGTGCATAATAATGAGGCTCATCTTCCCCCAGGGATGAGATTGCTGGTTGTATCGAGAAGGCTTATGAGAAAATCCTCTTCACCGAGGCCACCCGGATCCTCTTCTTCAACACGCCCAAAAAGATGACAGACTACGCCAAGAAGGTGGCTGGGGTGGAGGCCAAGGGACCATAGGGTGCACGCACTCGGCAGGGTGGGATGGCCTGGAGGGACACTGGAGCAAGACTCCAGCTGTGTGACCTCAGGCAAGTGGCCAAACTTCTCTGAACTTCAGTTTCCCTATCTGTAGAAAGGGGCTCAGTGTGGGATGAGCTGAGCCCAGCACCTGGCACTAGCTGGAGGGGGAGGCTCAGCGCTTGATGGTGGCTGTCCTCAGAATTCCTTGGAGAGTGCAGCTTTTCCCCACAAGACTTTGGTTCACTGGCTCTGGATTGTTTGTGTGGGAGCAGGGTCCCTGGAGCTGCTGACGCCTGTG
>SJXQ01005678.1:395488-413095 GCA_006408695.1 Aepyceros melampus
TGTGGGAGGTGGCGCTGGAGGTGGCGTGGGTGGTGGCGTGGGCGGCGGCGGCGGCGGCGGCGGCGGCAGCAGCAGCTCCGGCGGGCCGGGAGGCCCTGGGCGCACAGGCTCGCCATTGGTGGGCGCCGGGAAAATGAACATCGGCGGCGCCAGCAAGGCGGGTGCGGGCCTCCGGGACCCGGGAGCAGGATGCATCTGCCCTGGAGCAGGTGGTGCGGAGCCCCAGGGCCCTGAGAAAGCGGCTGCGCGTCGTCTGGGCGCCCCGACGCCTCCGCCAGCTCCATTGAAGCGAAAGTGGCGTTCAGGGCCATCAGGAGGGCTCACCCAGTCAAATTTGGGCTTCGAGCCTGGGAAGGTGGTATAAGGCGGCGGCGGAAGGGTCCGGACGTGGGACGCAGGCGCCGAGGGGGGTCCAGAACACCCCTCGCCGTCTCCATCACCGCCCTCTGCTTCCCGAGGTCCCCGAGGCACCTCTCCCGAGGGGCGAGAGGTCCCAGGAGCGAGGGGCTCCTGCTTCAGGACCTCAGCGTAGGAGATGGCGCATGAGGCGGCGAAGAGCCCGCCGCCGCCGCCGCCCCCCAGAGAGGCTTTAGCGGCTAAAGAACTCGACGCTGCCGCAGGGGCCAGCGAGGGCCCAGACTTGAAGGTGACTTTACACAACAGACTCAGGCCGGGCTCGGAGGCCGCAGGCCTGGCCATTTCGCCTTCGCCTGCTTGGGGAGGTGCCCCCCTGCGGGCCCCGCTGGCCGTTTGGCCCTCGCTGCCGAGTCTGGCCTGGCTTTCTGTAGGGGTTGCGGCGGGTGTGGCCAGAGCAGGAGTGATTCTGCGGTCCGGGGGCTGCCCGTCGGAAGGTGGCGGTAGTGGCGGCTTCCGCGGCTCCAAGGGCGGCGGAGTCGGAGATGGGGCCCTCGGGACAGGGCCTGGGTCCTCTTCGGCTAGTTGCCGGGACGGCGGCGGCAGCGGGCGGAGGCTCGGAGGGTCACCCTGGCCGCGATGACTCGACTCCAGCAGACCGCGGATCCGGGCACCGGAGTGCCCATGGGTTTTCGCCACTTAGACGGCGCGGGCAGCAGGGTCCCCACGGGGGGCGGGGGTGGTGTGGAGACCGCGGCCGCAGCCGCCTCCTCTGAAGGGGGCGTCACTGGCGAGGGCAGTTCTAAGGTCAGGGGCAGGGGTGAGGGTGAGGCCTGGGGCTCCGGGGGTACCAGGAGTCCCGGGGGCGCGGAGCTGCCAGGGAACCAGACGCCCAGCCCGCGAGCCAGGCGCATGGCCGGGGAGGAGGGGGTCACCTCGGGCTCCACCAGGGATGTCCGGCGGGAGTCGGAGGACCGGTCCGAGGCCTGCGCTTTTCGGGAGCCCCCGCCCGCGGACGGCTCCGACTGCACGTTCCCCATTTCTGACGGAGGTCGGGGACTGTGGTCAGAAAAACTTCCGCCAGTCAATCTGCCAGGGCTGTGGGGAACCCCCCCGAAGCTGGCTGAACTTGGTCCTGTCCGCCAGCACCGAGTCCACCCTTGTTCCTCAGGACCTACTCAGGCACTGGTTTCTCCCTGCATTCCTGTTCCCTGACTCTTGACGTTCACGCCTTCTTCCTCATGGCCCCATACAGCTAGCTGCTGCTCAGATACTTAGTCTCCCATCCTCTTAGTGTACTAAAGTCCGGTCCCTGTGTCTCTGGCTAGTCCCTCATATCACATCCCTACACTGTGGCCACGTTTCAGGTCTTTAAGCTCCAAGACATAGGTCTTGCCCGCTTCCCTGGCAATCACGCAGGCCGCGACACTCATGATGTCGGCCTCTGCAGCCTATAAGGCTTACAAAGAGTTCAAGCTTCTTTCCCAGGACTTAAACTGGGCTCCTGAGGCCCAAGCCCCGCCCCCGCCCTCTTGTCCCGCCCCCGATTGTCAAAGAATCGGGCCTTCTCAAGTCCCCTCCCACCCCTGCCCCAGGTCTGGCCCCGCCTCCGCTTAACAATTCCTGGTATTCTTGTCAGTCTAACCCCTCAGTCATCAGCTCTAACACTCAGATCCCTCTCTCTGTGTTGACACTTGATCCTGTCCTCTTCCCGGCTTTAATCCTAAATTTCTTTTCCCGCTCCTGGTCTAGAGGCAGGCCTCACACTCAGGCCCCACCCTTTTCCCCAAGCTCCTCCTTGGCTCCTCCTTCGCTCGGAGGATGCCACTCACCAACTCCTCCAGCTGACCAAAGTTCAGACCGCGGCCTCCTGGGCCCAGGGCAGGGCGGGGAACGGCCGTAGCAGAAAGTAACCGAAAAGAACGGGGGTGCGGGTGAAGGCAAGTGGGCGAGACAGCGAGGGCGGACCCCGAGATCTAGGCCCCGCCCCCGAGCTCGAGGCTCCGCCCTCCTGTGAGCCAGCCTAAGCACAGCCCCTTACGAACCTGGATCTCCCTTTGAAATACTCCGGTGTCTTCTTCCCCGCCCCCCAGACCTAGTAGTCCTAGGCCTCGTCCCTTTAGAACCTTCTTTTAGCCCCGCCCATTTATGATGCCCCGCCCTCCGTTATTACCTCTCCTGAAGCCCCGCCCATTACGAACGCTGCTACGTAGCTCCTCCCTTTTGGAACTCTCCGTTGTCCGGCCCCTAAAGACAATTTACTTATAAGCTCCGCCCTTCTAAGACCTGGCAACCTCTCTTCCCAAGACCCTCTCCTTCCTCCGGCCCGCCTAGAAGGCCCTTCCTCCGTGGGCCCGCCCCTTCCCTGACGCACGCGCTCGTCCGCACCTTCGGCGTCCGCACCCTCTCCTCCTCTAGCCCTCCGACCCCGCCCCCTTGCGAAGGCTCCCTTCTCGCCCCACCCCTTTTCGAACCCAGTCAGGCACCCAGCCCCTCCCATTTAGAACCGCAAACGTAGACCCTCGCCTCTTTAGAATCTTGAGACCAGGCTCCGTCCTGGACCCCTTCTCCATATCCTCAAGGGCCAATGGCGCGGATGGGTGGGAAAGGAGGGAATCCTCTCTGGATGCTGAGAAAATGCGGGCTGGGGGGCTGTTCGCTAGAGCCACTGCCGGGCTCTAGGACCCAGCGGGCAAGTGCGCCTGCCTCGCGTNCTAGGTGAGTGATCACACCTTCTTGATTATCTTGACCGTGAAGATCTTTTTTGTACAATTCTGTGTATTCTTGCCTCCTCTTCTGAATATCTTCTGCTTCTGTTAGGTCCATATCATTTCTGTCCTTTATTGAGCCTATCTTTGCATGAAATGTTCCCTTGGTATCTCTAATTTTCTTGAAGAGATCTCTAGTCTTTCCCATTCTGTTGTTTTCCTCCATTTCTTTGCAAAATCTTAATTACTAACAGCAAAATGCTCATATATACGAATAAGCTTGATTTTTACTGTCAATTCTGAACCCAAGTATTCTGGATTCAAGTTGTAGAACAGAGAGGGAATATCAGTTGACAATGACCAACATGATCACTCATTACTTGCTGATGTACTAGACAAGAGTCGTGACTGTAATAAACTGACCTGGGCCCAAGTTAGGTCAGTTGTAGATTTTTGACAGAATCTTGTCAATACATAATGCTTTCAAATTGCTTCCATTCAAATCAAGACAGTTAAGAATGAATTTAAAAAGCTAACTCTATACCTCTTTCTGCCAATACATAAAAAAATATGTCACATCATAAAGCACAAAAACTCAGAGTTTAACATAATACAAAAACCTACATCACCAGAATGCATTTAATTTTAATAATTTTTTATACAAAGAAAGGCAAACATAAAAATGAACACATGTAAGCAGTCAGGAAAGAGAAAGCTTCAAAGCACAGAATGGCAGAAAATGCAAATATTCTTTGTACCTACATCTAAGACACTCATGCTGCCATTCTAAGCCTGGTGGTTTAGGACATATGCTTCAGGCTTGGTTCTGTCGTAGGCTATGTGCTGTACTTAGTCTTTCAGTCATGTTCAACTCTTTGTGACCCCATGGACTGTAATTAATTTTAATAATTTTTTATACAAAGAAAGGCAAACATAAAAATGAACACATGTAAGCAGTCAGGAAAGAGAAAGCTTCAAAGCACAGAATGGCAGAAAATGCAAATATTCTTTGTACCTACATCTAAGACACTCATGCTGCCATTCTAAGCCTGGTGGTTTAGGACATATGCTTCAGGCTTGGTTCTGTCGTAGGCTATGTGCTGTACTTAGTCTTTCAGTCATGTTCAACTCTTTGTGACCCCATGGACTGTAGCCTGCCAGGCTCCTCTGTCCATGGAATTCTACAGGCAAGAATACAAGAGTGGGTTTTCATGTCTTCCTCCAGTGGATCTTCCCAACTTAGGGATTGAACCCAGGTCTTCTGCATTGCAGGTGGATTCTTTACCATCTGAGCCACCAGGGAAGCCCCATTGTAGGCTATATAAAACCCCAATACATCATTCAGCTTTTCAATTCTTAGGTTTACAGACCTAGTTCACTTATTCATTGTGAAGAAATGACTGTGTAGTAATTCTCTGGCAGTCCAATGGTTAAGACTCTGCACTCTAACTGTTGAGGGCCTGGGTTTGAACCCTAGTTGGGGAACTAAAATCCTATAAGCCTGTACGCAGGACAGCAAAAGAGACACAGATGTATAGAATGGCCTTTTGGACTCCGTGGGAGAGAGAGAGAGGGTGGGATGAGTTGGCAGAGTGGCAGAGTAACATGTATGATATCATAAGTAAAACATGTATCTTTGTTTAAAATCTAGAATGAGTCATTGAGTTTTTACTTAAGTCTTTAGGAAAGTCAAAATATATTCAAGGGAGTTGGCACCTATAATTAGTATCTGGAAGTGAGTTAGGTAAAAAATAAAATACTAGGAGTCTGCCAGATAACTAAATGAATTACCTTTAGTACTGAAGGCAAAATAAGTATTAATGAGAAAAGAAGATGGGATGCAGACAAGTGAATGGATTCAGTTGCCATCTTCCAAGATTCATATGGAGCTGTTTATAGGAGTTGCTCAGTACTTAGTCATGAAATGTGCTTTCAAAGATTTTCTTTTGTTTTTAGCAGAAGAGAACAAGCAAAGGTTTTTCTATATTCGGATTAAGAAATAAAAAGGAAAGACCCTATTTCAAAGAAATCTTGGTATAGAAAACCAATTTCTTCTCTCTAAAAAAGTAAGGTGGGGATGAAGGTTTAATAGAGAGAGGTTTAATAGGAGTAGGCCTAAAGTGTTGCTTCAAAACGAATATGTGTGCAAAAGATCTCAATTTGGGTAGTATAACTGATAAACTGTAAGATAAATAGGAAATATTAATGCTTCTCTGACTTTAAAGTAGCTATGAGTGATCAAAGAAGACTGAAGATGCACCCAAACCCAAGAGGAGCGAAGCTGATGCCTAGAATCATCATCATGAAATAAAATTAGTTTTAGTCTAAAATAGACTCTTTGAGTGGTAGGAGATAGGATCAGAGATAAAAAGGAAAGAGTTCATTTAGGAACCTGTAGGCCATCATGCTGCTGGTGCTGCTGCTGCTAAGTCACTTCAGTCGTGTCCGACTCTGTGTGACCCTACAGATGGCAGCCCACCAGGCTCCCGCATCCCTGGGATTCTCCAGGCAAGAACACTGGAGTGGGTTGCCATTTCCTTCTCCAATGAATGAAAGTGAAAAGTGAAAGTGAAGTCGCTCAGTCATGTCTGACTCTTAGCGACCCCATGGACTGCAGCCTACCAGGCTCCTCCATCCATGGGATTTTCCAGGCAAGAGTGCTGGAGTTGGGTGCCATCGCCTTCTCCAAGGCCATCATGAGGACTCTGATTTTTATACTAAGTGAAACGGAGAGCCATTATCAAGTTTTGAACACAGAAGTAATTTGATATGGCATCTGAAAAGATCAGTTTAGCTTCTATGTAAGGATAAATTGTGATAGTAAGAAGAGTAGACATGGAGAGACAAATTAGGACAATATCTCAGTTATTCAAAGGTGATAATAATATTTAGAGATGAGAGGTGATGATGGCTGAGACCAGAGAAAGAAGAGTTGAGATTTGAACACAGAAGTAATTTGATATGGCATCTGAAAAGATCAGTTTAGCTTCTATGTAAGGATAAATTGTGATAGTAGAAGAGTAGACATGGAGAGACAAATTAGGACAATATCTCAGTTATTCAAAGGTGATAATAATATTTAGAGATGAGAGGTGATGATGGCTGAGACCAGAGAAAGAAGAGTTGAGATTGTAAGAAGTAGTCAGATTTTGATATAACATGAAGATAGTCTGAGATGAGAGACTGGATATAAGGTATTGAGTTGGCCAAAAATTTCATTTGGGTTTTCCATAACATCTTACAGAAAAACCCAAACAAATTTTTTGGCTAACCCACTACAAGAGAGAAATACAAGTGAAATATGACTCTATGACTTGAGGCCTAAGCTACTAGAAGAATTAGAGTTTCCATTTTCCATGGCAGAGAAGACTGTGAGACTATCTGCTCAGATTTTTCAGAAGAAGGCAAGAAACTTCATTTAGGAAAAAAACTATATTAGGTTTTGAAATTTTATTAGATATCAAGTTGGGGGGGATGGTGAGTAGGCAGTTGTATAGAAATCTATACAGAAGTCCATACAGAAATGTAGAGAAAGGACTGTTGAAAGTATAACTTTGGAAATTAACAGTACATAGATGACATTTAACTCCATGAGACTAGAGGAGATTACCTAATGAGTGAGTATAAATAAAGAAGAAATAAGTACAATACCAAGCCCTAGGTCTCTCAAACATTAGGAGGTTGGGGAGAAGAGGAAACACTAGCAACAGATACTAAGAAGAAGCATACAGTGAAGCAGAAGGAAAGTCAGGAGAATGTGGTACCCTGAAATCCAAATGCAGAAAATCTATTGTTTGTTAGGTGATGATGTTTGGGGTTTCTCAGCTTTAGCATTATTGGCATTTGGGGTCAGAGAATTCTTTGGCCAAATCCCTTGAATTGTGACAACCAGAAATGTCTTCAGACATTTAGTACTTCATGTGCAAAAATCACCTCTGTTTGAGAACTGCTGTGTTAGAGCAAGTAAACTGAGGCCTGGGAATTGACCACTGAAATTAATGACACGGGGGGCTTTGATGACCTTTAGCACTTTCAGGGAATACTAGGAGTTGAAACCTGAAATAGAGTGGGTTTAAAAGGGAATTGGAAATAGCAATGTATAAACAAGTTTTCAAAAAGTTTTACTGAAAGGAGAACAAATAAATGGAGCATTATTTAGTGGAGAAACAAGGATTAAAGTGTCTTCCTTAAGATGGGAAAAATAATCAAATAATTGTATACTGATAGAAGGATCTTAGAGAGAGGAAAAAAATAAAAGAAGGGGAAAAGGATTGTTGGATGAATGCCCTTGAATAGTGGAGAGGACATGGGATTTGGTACATCAGATGAGGGAGAGACTTTGGATGATAACATGAATATTTCCTCTGTAGTACCAAGTGGGAAGGCAAGGAATATGGTGGTAGATACTGGTAGGAGAATAGCTATAGTTTGGGTGGGATCTGAAAATATTTTTTACCATGTGAAATGTGGAATCTTAGTTCTCAACCAGGAATCAAGCCCGTGCAGTGGAAGAACAGAGTTCTACCACTGGACCTCCAGGGGAGTCCCTGGAAATACTTTTCTGATTGCTTCAATTTTTTCAATGATAAAGAAGCAAAGTCATCAGCTCTCCTGAGGATGAGGAGTGAAGTACTGGGAGTTTGAGGAGTGAGAAGTATGAAATAGCCACCTAAGAGAGTGGGGACAATTAAATAAAGATCTTCACCACCCAGATAAACATGATGGTGTGATCACTAACCTAGAGCCAGACATCCTGGAAAGTGAAGTCAAGTGGACCTTAGGAAGCATCATTACGAACAAATCTAGTGGAGGTGATGGAATTCCAG
Organism: Aepyceros melampus; assembly: GCA_006408695.1. Lineage (NCBI taxonomy): Eukaryota > Metazoa > Chordata > Mammalia > Artiodactyla > Bovidae > Aepyceros > Aepyceros melampus. The sequence goes on from SJXQ01005678.1 coordinate 403,377, forward strand.
TTGAGCTATTTCAAATCCTGAGATGATGCTGTGAAAGTGTTGCACTTAATATGCCAGAAAATTTGGAAAACTCAGCAGTGGCCACAGGCCTGGTAAAGGTGTTTTCATTCCAATCTCAAAGAAAGGCAATGCCAAAGAATGTTCAAACTAATGCACAATTGCATTCATCTCACATGCTAGTAAAGTAATGCTCAAAATTCTCCAAGCCAGGCTTCAACAATATGTGAACCATGAACTTCCAGATGTTCAAGCTGGTTTTAGAGAAGGCAGAGGAACCAGAGATCAAATTGCCAACATTCTCTGGATCATTGAAAAAGAGAGAGAGTTCCAGAAAAACATCTATTTCTGCTTTGTTGACTATGCCAAAGCCTTTGACTGTGTGGATCTCAATAAACTGTGGAAAATTCTGAAAGAGATGGAAATACAAGACCACCTGACTTGCCTCTTAAGAAACCTATATGCATGTCAGGAAGAAGCAGTTAGAACTGGACATGGACCAACAGATTGGTCCCAAATAGGAAAAGGAGTACATCAAGGCTGTATATTGTCACCCTGCTTATTTAACTTATATGCAGAATACATTATGAGAAATGCTGGGCTGGATGAAGGAAAAGCTGAAATCAAGATTGCTGGGAGAATCATCAGTAACCTCAGATATGCAGATGACACCACCCTTATGGCAGAAAGTGAAAAAGAACTAAAGAGCCTCTTGATGAAAGTGAAAGAGGACAGTAAAAAAGTTGGTGTAGAACTCAATATTCAGAAAACAAACATCATGGCATCTGGTCCCATCACTTCATCTTGAATAGATGGGGAAACCATGGAAACAGTGGCAGACTTTATTTTGGGGGGCTCCAAAATCACTGCAGATGGTGACTTTAGCCATGAAATGAAGACACTTACTTTTTGGAAGAAAAATTATGACCAACCTAGACAGCATATTACAAAGCAGGGACATTACTTTGCAAATAAAGATCTTCACCACCCAGATAAACATGATGGTGTGATCACTAACCTAGAGCCAGACATCCTGGAAAGTGAAGTCAAGTGGACCTTAGGAAGCATCATTACGAACAAATCTAGTGGAGGTGATGGAATTCCAGTTGAGCTATTTCAAATCCTGAGATGATGCTGTGAAAGTGTTGCACTTAATATGCCAGAAAATTTGGAAAACTCAGCAGTGGCCACAGGCCTGGTAAAGGTGTTTTCATTCCAATCTCAAAGAAAGGCAATGCCAAAGAATGTTCAAACTAATGCACAATTGCATTCATCTCACATGCTAGTAAAGTAATGCTCAAAATTCTCCAAGCCAGGCTTCAACAATATGTGAACCATGAACTTCCAGATGTTCAAGCTGGTTTTAGAGAAGGCAGAGGAACCAGAGATCAAATTGCCAACATTCTCTGGATCATTGAAAAAGAGAGAGAGTTCCAGAAAAACATCTATTTCTGCTTTGTTGACTATGCCAAAGCCTTTGACTGTGTGGATCTCAATAAACTGTGGAAAATTCTGAAAGAGATGGAAATACAAGACCACCTGACTTGCCTCTTAAGAAACCTATATGCATGTCAGGAAGAAGCAGTTAGAACTGGACATGGACCAACAGATTGGTCCCAAATAGGAAAAGGAGTACATCAAGGCTGTATATTGTCACCCTGCTTATTTAACTTATATGCAGAATACATTATGAGAAATGCTGGGCTGGATGAAGGAAAAGCTGAAATCAAGATTGCTGGGAGAATCATCAGTAACCTCAGATATGCAGATGACACCACCCTTATGGCAGAAAGTGAAAAAGAACTAAAGAGCCTCTTGATGAAAGTGAAAGAGGACAGTAAAAAAGTTGGTGTAGAACTCAATATTCAGAAAACAAACATCATGGCATCTGGTCCCATCACTTCATCTTGAATAGATGGGGAAACCATGGAAACAGTGGCAGACTTTATTTTGGGGGGCTCCAAAATCACTGCAGATGGTGACTTTAGCCATGAAATGAAGACACTTACTTTTTGGAAGAAAAATTATGACCAACCTAGACAGCATATTACAAAGCAGGGACATTACTTTGCAAACAAAGCTCTATCTAGTCAAGGCTATGTTTTTTCCAGTAGTCACGTATAGATGTGAGAGTTGGACTATAAAGAAAACTGAGTGCCAAAAAATTGATCCTTTTGAACTGTGGTGTTGGAGAAGACTCTTGAGAGTCCCCTGGACTGCAAGGAGATCCAGCCAGTTCATCCTAAAAGAAATCAGTCTTGGGTGTTCATTGGAAGGACTGATGTTGAAGCTGAAACTCCAATACTTTGGCTACCTGATGTGAAGAGCTGATTCATTTGAAAAGACCCTGATGCTAGGAAAGATTGAAGGCAGGAGGAGAAGGGGACTACAGAGGATGAGATGGTTGGGTGGCATCACCGACTCAATGGGCATGAGTTTGAGTACACTCTGGGAGTGGGTGATGGACAGGGAGGCCTGGCATGCTGCAGTCCATGGGTTTGCAAAGAGTCAGACACAACTGATCGACTGAACTGAACTGAGAAAATTTATTATGATTGTCAGGCATCATTATGTACTTGAGGTTCATGTTCATGCTTTTAAACTGAGCTAATTAGTGTCATTGGGTAGTTTTCTTTAGCCAGAGAGTTGGTATATTAGTGAGCTCAAACTACCATAACAAAATACCACAGATTGGGTAACTTACAGAAAATTCATTTTCTCACAGTCATGGATGTGGAAGTGCCAGATTAAGGCCTAGCCATGTTCAGTTTCTGGTAAAGGTCCTGTCTCCAATACAAATACAAATATTGGGGATTCGGGCTTCCACATAAGATTGGGTAGAGGCACAATTCAGTACATATCAGCTGTATCCCATATGTTATGCAAATTGATGATTATAATAGTCAAATATAGATTTATGATGGGTGGAGGAAGAGAAAATTTAAGGGAGTGAAGAATAAAAAATATGGGTAGGATGAGTGAATTGGAAGTGTCCATTCAAAGACTGTTGGAGTTAAGGTTTCTTAAGGTACAAAATAAAAAAGATAGGGAGTAGTGGTTGAAGAGTAGGCAGTTGAATTTGAGGTTTTTGGTGGCAAGGCAGTTATTGACAATGACAAATTATGATCTGAATTATCATCTTGCAGTGGATGCTTTAGTCTGTTGCTTCAAATCTCCTTTCAGAACAAGGACACTCATTTCCCCAGCTTCTGGAAGTGTGGTCTGCTGAGAGTTCAAATATTTAAATTTCTTCCTGGACATTGCCCTCTACTGAAGGCAGCTGCTTTAGTCAAGGTTATGTCCCTAAGTGAGGGTAGCCCATATTCAATAACTGGTCAGTTTAAAGCTCTGAGAGGGCCTCTCGGCTCCGGAGCTTCCAGTGGGATCAAATGAAGTTTTTGTTACTATTAATCTGTAACTGACTTCTCTGCCCAATCTTACTTGCTGCATTGCATCATAGATGTTGTTTCAGAGAGTGCTCCTTGATAAACTTCCTGTATTTAAGTATCCACTTCAGAGTCTGTTTCACAGAGAGCCTGACATTGCATAGCAGGTACTAAGTATGCTCTGATGAAGTAGACTTTAAAATGAAATATTGGAGCTGGATCACCCATCAGGTGATTGGAAATAAGAATGCTGCTATTGGCAGAAGGTGATGTATGGATAGCTTTTGGCATGTTACAGCAAAATAACTGTTAACATTCTTAGTGTACAGAGGAATGCACTGTTGGTGGCAATAGCTCAGGAGTTTGGGAGGTTCAGAACAAGTAGTAATGATAAGCAATAAGGATAATGGACAGTCGTGGGTGAGTGTGAGATGCATGGGAGAAACAATGAAAGGCTGAGGGTGATTTAAGGTGAAGTATGGAAGTCAGAAGGCCTTGGAAGCATTGAAGGAGACTTTCACTTTCTATACCTGGAGGATCTGGCCCAGGACTTAATTATAAGGACAGTGAAAGTCCATGGAAGTGTTTTGTTCCCACCTCTGGTATAACAGTAAGATGGAGGCCCTGACTAAGATGGAGAAGAGGCCTGAGATGTGGGCTGGGGACATCTGGTAGACATCCTTGACTTGTACAACATGGATGAACCTGGAAAAACGTGATGCTTGAGTGAAAGAATTCGGTCACAAAGAGCATATATTATATGGTTTATATTTATGGCAGCAGGACTGAAAAATAGTTAAAGGGCACAGTGTTTCTTTTTGATTGATGAGCATATTCTAAAATAGACTGTGGTGATGGTGGCGTGTACCTGTGAATATACTTGAAAAAGCCTTGAATTGTGTACTTTAAAGGGGTAGATTTATGATATGTGAATTATATCTCAATAAAGCTTTAAAAAATGATATTGAATTCATGAATTCCCCAAATACTCTGGACTTGCAGAAGTGATCTGCTTCTCCCTCTTAAAGGCTAGTGCTTAACAATAGTCCAGAAGCCTTTCTTGCAAGAAAACCTGTGGCCCCTTATGGTCTACCCTTAGGTGCCCTCCTGGCCACCAAATCAATTCTTAGAGCCATGTCAAACCTAATCTGAATGTGGAAGTGTGGAGCATAGGAAGAGAGGGAAAGACTAACACAAACAATCTGAAGAACCTAGCCAACAAGTGCCAGGATCTGATACAATGTGTGGGGGTGGTATCCCAAGGATGCTGGATCAAGGGAGGGTGCAAGCAAAGATTTCATTCTCAGAGAAGTGAGACTTTATCAATACTGATACACTCTCTTCTAATACGATTTAAATACCCCATCCTGGCAAGAAACTTGGATGATGAGGCTAATGTGCTGCTAGGATGGCACTTGCACTTTTGGATAAAGTGGTGGCCCCAAGTAAGTAAGTAAAATGTTCAGAACTGCCATGAAGACAACAGAAAAAGAGATCAAAATGCTTATTGGAGTGACCATGCTACAGAGGATATATTCTGAAAGATCAGAAAATGCAACTGCTGTCTGTTTTCCTCCAGTAAGGTCTGGAAGATACTGCATTGGCCAAAGTGGTGAAGAATGTGTTAGTGAAACAGGCACCACTGGAACTGAGAAGTACAGGGGTTCTCATTCACTGTAGGCAAGGGCTGATAGTAAGACTTATTTTCATTAAATTGAGTCTTTTGAAAATAATAGTAGATTAAGGGATCCTGAAGTAATGTGTTAGTCGCTCAGTCATGTCTGACTCTTTGCAACCTCATGAACTGTAGCCTACCAGGCTCCTCTGTCCATGGGATTCTGTGGGCAACAATACTGGAGTGGTAGCCATTCCTTTCTACAGGGGATCTTCCTAACCCAGGGATCAAACCTGGGTCTCCTGCACTGCAGGCAGATCCTTTACCATTTGAGCCACCAGGTTGTCATCTTAACCAGAAACAAGGTGGGCACAATTATCTTAACAAGAGGCAAGACTGAAATGTTAGCCAAAGGGTCTCACTCACACAGCCCTATAGAGATGGTTAAGGAGCACAGTACTCGCAGCAGTTGACTCTTTTCTTTTTTTTATTTTTAATTTTTATTTATTTATTTTTTATTTTTTAGTTTATTTTGCTTTACAATACTATATTCGTTTTGCTACACATTGACATGAATCAGCCACGAGTATACATGAACTCCCAATCCCAACCCCCGCCTCCCCACCTCCCGCTCCACATCTTCTCTCTGGATTATCCCCGTGCATCAGTCCCAAGCATCCTGCATCCTGTATCGAACCTAGACCGGCGATTCATTTCACTTATGATATCATACATGTTACACTGCCACTCTCCCAAATCATCCCACCCTCTCCCTCTCCCACAGAGTCCAAAAGGCTGTTCTATACATCTGTGTCTCTTTTGCTGTCTTGCGTACAGGTTTATCATTACCATCTTTCTAAATTCCATATATATGTGTAAGTATACTGTATTGGTGTTTTTCTCTCTGGGTTACTTCACTTTGTATGATCGGCTCCAGCTTCATCCACCTCATTAACATCACCTTCTCTATTGTGTCTCTGTGTCTTCTCCCCTTCTTTTCTCATCTCTTCTAAGGATATTTATCTTTGGATTTAGGGGTATGTGTTAGTTGCTCAATCATGTCCAACTTTTTGTGACCCCATAGCCTATAGTCCACCAGGATCCTCCATCCATGGGATTTCTCAGGCAAGAATACTGAAGTGGGCTGCCATTTCCTTGTCCAGGGGATCTTCCCAAACCAGGGATCGAACACTGGTCTCCCATATTGCAGGCAGACTTCTTTACCATCTGAGCCACCAGGGAACTTTGGATTTAAGACCCACCCTAATTCCAAGATGATCTCATTTCAGGATCCTTAACTTAATTATATCTGCAAAGACTATTTTCAAATAAGGCCACCTTCACATATCCTGGGGGTTAGGACATGGACAGGTCTTTTAGGGGACCATAACCCATCACAGGTGATATGAGGGAAGGGATATGAGCAGGACCTCAGCAGTGTCTGCTGCAATCTAGTGATTCTTAACCATCACCATCAACCTGTTCTATGCCCTCTCATTCCTGGCCCATCAGCACAAAACACTCACCCAAGACCAGCTTTCAGTTACTTTGTGTGCTGTATCAGCTGCCAACATTTTTCCCCTTCCTCTACATATTTCCAGGTGGCACAGTGGTAAAGAATATGCCTGCCAATGCAGGAGATGCCAGAGATGCATGTTCTATCCTTGGGTCAGAAAGATACCCTGGAGGAGGAAATGGTAACTCACTCTAGTGTTCTTGCCTGGAGAATCCCATGGACAGAGAAGCCTAGTGGGCTACAGTCCATGGGGTCTCAAAGAGTCAGACATGACTTGGCACACACACACACACATGCACACACACATACTATATACAGAACTGCGGATTTATTGGTTATATATCAGACATAAATTGACCCATAAGAGTTGTAACCAAAACAAGCAGGGATGGAATGCCCCTCACACTTACAACAAATCTTTCTGTGAACAAAACATGGTGCATATATGGATATATAGTCACTGTATAAAGGCAATACCCTAAAATTCTTAATAAAAGGTAAGGTTTGGAATGAAAAACTTAAGCTTCAATGTCACAATACAATTAACTGAAATCCCTAGAGTTTCACACTTATGATTGCAACAAGTCAGGAGAACTGTCAAGCCACATGCAATGGGTGAAACATTAATTGGGGCCTGTGCCTTGCATATTAGAGTATGTTTCTCCAGGTCTGCCATAGCCTGAAAGTTGAAAAAAATTCCCTCAGTAAGTGACACAGTTCGCAAGCAAATCCAGAACACTGCCACTGCTGTTCATGAGCAGGTGTCTGTCAGTTTTTGGTGGGTGTTGAATTACTTTGCTCCCAGATGAAAAGGGTTGGTTTCATGATTATGTTTCTGCTCCTCACTTGCCTGGTAAGATTTTCAAAAAGGTCCTTTTGAAGGGCAGTAGGGAAGAATCCTGAGTTGAGTAGCACTCTGAGAGGCAACACAGATTGAGTACACCGAGAAAATGAGGAAAATTCTGAGAAATGGGTGGTGGGATAGAGTGGCATGGAGAGGAGCATGCCCAGAGAGGAAGCCATAGGCAGGGGCCCACTGATACACCATCCCTGACCCTGTGCCAGCCTGGCAGCCCATTCAGCCACTTCTGCAATTGCCACTTGTCCAAAGCATTTCATCCTGGCACATCTGGTTGAAAGTGGAGAAGCTGTGAGGGGAGGACTCTCCTAAGACAGAATGTACCATTTAACGACTCAAAAATGGGACTCCATCAATTCCAAACATAAAGCACATAATGTGCATTTATTCATTCAGGTATTCAATCTTTCTGTGTGTGCTCAGTTGCTCAGTCATGTCCAACTCTTTGAGACCCCATGAAGTGCAGCCTGCCAGACTCCTCTGTCCATGGGATTCTCCAGGCAGGAATACGAGAGTGGATTACCATTTCCTACTCCAGAGGATCTTCCCCCACTCAGGGAGTGAACCCATGTCCCTGCATTAGCAGGTGGATGTTTTTTTACTACTATGCCACCTGGGAAGCCCCATTCAATGTATTGAGTGACAGGCAATATACAAGATGCCTGAGTCCTAAGATCCTAAGAGTACCTAAGATCCCTGTGAGTCCTTTCTCACCTCTTTTCCCTGAGTTTGGTCACACTATCTCAGTCCATGTATTTGTTGACTAAGGACAGTAACTTCTGTCTCTTTCCAGAAAGATTTTAAAAACCATGATGGCACTGTATTTAAGGCCCTCATGATTACCCTATGTTATATTAAGTCTAGATGCAATATTAAGTAGATTATAGAACGCTGCCACAATTTAACAATAGATTCAATGCAATCCCTTAAAGCTACCAATGGTATTTTTCACAGAACTAAACAAATGATTTCACAATTTGTGGGGAAACACGAAAAAACACGAAAAGCCAAAGCAATCTTGAGAAAGAAGAATGGAACTGAAGAAATCACCCTGCTTGACTTCAGACTATACAACAAAGCTACAATCATCAAGACACTATGATACTGGCACAAAGACAGAAATATAGATCAATAGAACAAAGTAGAAAGCCCAGAGATAAATCTATGTACCTATGGACACCTTATCTTTGACAAAGGAGACAAAAATATACAATGGAGAAAAGACAATCTCTTTAACAAGTGGTACTGGGAAAACTAGTCAACCACTTTAAAAGAATGAAACTAGAACACTTTCTAACACCATACCTAAAAATAAACTCAAAATGGATTAAAAATCTAAATGTAAGACCAGAAACTGTAAAACTCCTAGAGGAAAACATAGGCAAAACACTCTCTGACATGAATCACAGCAAGATCCTCTATGAGCCACCTCCCAGAGTAATGGAAATAAAAACAAAAATAAACAAATGGGACCTAATTAAACTTAAAAGCTTTTGCACAATGAAGGAAACTATAAGCAAGGTGAAAAGACAGCCTTCAGAATGGGAGAAAATAATAGCAAACAAAGAAACTGACAAAGAATTAATCTCAAAAATATATAAGCAGCTCATGCAGCTCAATACCAGAAAAATAAATGACCCAATAAAAAAATGGGCCAAAGAACTAAACAGACATTTCTCCAAAGAAGAAATAGAGATGGCTAACAAACACATGAAAAGATGCTCAACATATTCATTATCAGAGAAATGCAAATCAAAACCACAATGAGGTACCATCTCACACCAGTCAGAATGGCTGCTATCAAAAAGTCAATAAGAGAGGGGGCGCCTAAGATGGCGGAGGAATAGGATGGAGAGACCACTTTCTCCCGCACAAATTCATCAGAGGAGCATCTCAGCGCTGGGTAAATTCTACAGGGCAGCTTCTGAATGCGAGCAGAGGACATAAGACATCCAGAAAAGCAGAACATTGTCTTCAAAAACAGGTAGGAAAAACACAGAAGATGAAAAGAGAAACAAAGGAGGTGGGGAGGGAGCTCCGTCCCGGGAAGGGAGTCCTGTCCCAGGAAAAGAGTTTTAAAGGGAGAGAAGTTTCCAAAAGCCAGGAAGCACTCTCACTGCCGAATCTGTGGCGAGTCTTGAAGGCACATGGCAGGGAGGAGGAAAAATGAATGGTGATTGAGACCAGCAGGTTGCGAGCCTGGTGGTGATACCCCCAGCAGAGAGGCAGAGCAGACGCCTGCACCTGCCACTAGCAAGTGGGGGCTGGGCAAGGAGGCACGGGAGACGCGAGAGGCAGCGCTTCTTAAGAATCGGGCTGGAATGCCCGCGCGTAACCGGAGCGAAC
>SJXQ01005678.1:428671-441729 GCA_006408695.1 Aepyceros melampus
AGCACCCCCCCCCCCCCCCCCGCGCATGGAGTAGACAGGACTATGGAGGAACCAGATTAAGGGTAGACTCCCCCCTAAGAATCAGGTTCTGGCTCTTTTTCTCCTCGGAGTCTCTAATTCCAGTCTATTCTCACTCCAGTAGAACTATCTAGAAACTACTGGAGATCAGGACAGAGTTGGGAAGAGAGTAAACCAGGAAAAATAATATGAACAACAGCTACAAAAGCAAAAGCAGTAATAATAGTAACAGGTTAAGTGGTTAAAAGCACAGACTTTGGAATCATCTGAATTTGAGTCCTGGCACCACTATGCAACTCACTCTGTGATTCATCCTTTCTCTTCCATAAAATGGAGATAAAATACCTAGCTTAGTACCACATTCGAAATGCACTAGGTGGCATACGGTATCTTAGTTCCCAAATTAGAGATTAGACAAGTGTTCCCTCCAGTAGAAGGGGGGAGGCTTAACCACTGGACAGCCAGGGAAGTCTCTGTTAGTCATTTTTAATTGAGTACCCCTTAGATGTCTGCTAAGCACTTACATACAAGACTAATCCTCACAAACAACTGTAAGAGATAAGCGTTATTACACTTATTACACAGATGTGAAGCAACTTAGAAGGAACACAACGATGGTGAATGGTGGAATCAAATACCTAACCTTTGCCTGCGGACCAAATTGCACTGGTAGAGTGCAGTCTCTTAATCACCATGGTATATTGTCCTTGCTCCCTCTCTGAAAGGCTTAGGGAGGCAGAGGGGTGAAGGCGCAACGGGCGCACTGTGTCGATGAAGACTAACTGGGCTGTGTGTGCGCGTAACTGGGATTCCTGGCCCCTGACAGAATTCCACCTCTAAAGAGGAAAGGAGGAAACGGGTTTCTGGACTTAGAGCGGAGTTGGGAGAACAATATTTGGTATGGGATGCTTTAAGAGCAGAGGGCATTTGGGGGAGTCGGAGGAAAAGCTGCTTCTATGTCGCAACACGAGCGACACCGCTGGTCTGTCGCGACAGCCGGGATCCAAAACGCCTGCTCTGGATTTCTACAAAGCCAAGTGGGTTTTCCAGCGCCCTGACTGGTTACACGAAAGCACTCGCTCTTGTATTCGGCTAAGACTGCGTACCTGAGGGCGGCTTCTACCTCCTTCTACACCAGTTGGAATGACGAAGGCCCTTAGCGAGAAGCTGATTGGTCAGTTATAGGGGCCGCGCGCACGTCGCTTCTGGGGCGGAGCCTCCCACCGACCGGCAGGGGGCGCGCGCCCGAAGAAGAGGCGACACTCGCATGGAGGGGGCGGAGGCCGAGGAGCTGGAGTGGGCCGCAGTGGCCCAGGACCTGCTGGCCCTGGGGTAAGGGGAGCCGGGTGTGGCAGGGGGTGCAGGAAGGGGCAGGTCTTCCCTCAGAAATTCCTATTAACCTCTCCCATCCGCTCCCGCTCTCCCGACCGCGCCGCAGGTATGAGGGTTGCCCGGGGGCAGCGTCGCCAGGCACCTCGTGCCCAGACTTCAGGGCGCTGTGCGCGCGGCTGGCGGCGGAGCTGGCGACTCTGGGTGCCCTGGAGCGGGAGCGAGAGGAGGGCACGGAGGCGTTGAGCGCCGGCGACGGTACGCATGGAGGGAGGGCGGGAGGTTTGGAGCCTTGGGTGCCGCCGCCACGCCCTGACCATATCCCGCCTCCAGTAGGTCCCGGCGCTGAGGAGGAATTCCTGCGGCAGTTGGCCGGCCTGTTGTGGGAGTTGCACTGTCCGGACCGCGAGCTCTGCAGCGGGGACTGCGCGGCCTCACTGCGGGAGCCTGACGCGCGCCTGGCCTGCTGCGTGAGCTGGGGGACCGGCCGGGATGCGGAAGCGGCGAGGCTACAGTCTCGAGGGGGGCGGGCTCCTCACGTTGAGGTGGAGCCAGGATTCTCCCCGCCTCCAGGGGGCGTGGTCATTAACTTTGAGGCGTTCGAGCCGAGCGGAGGCGGGTGGAGGGCTCTGGGGCCGACTAAGGGCTCTGAGATGGGCGGGGTTAGGATTCTGATGGAGGTTCTTGAAGCTCCGGTAGATTGGAGTCAGGGTGGTTCCGAGGTGAGCAGGGTTTGAATTCTGCAGAAGGAGCCAGGTCTCGAAGTGGGTGGAGCTTATCTTGGTGGTGGAGTCAGGGCTCTAGGTGGGTGGAACTAGGAGGAGGGAAGTTTCGAAGCCGCTTGAAGTGTTCGACCCCGGTAGGGGGTTGGCGGCCCTCCTTGTTTGCACTGCTCCTTTTCCCTACTTTTAGGCTTTCTCTGCTCCGAGGTCCAGGCCGCCCGCCTCCTCCACCTGCGCTCCCGTCTGGATCCCAACCCCGAGCCATCCTGTGGGGAGGGGGCAGAGGAGGGATCTGGCATGGTCCAGGAACTGATCCTTACTCTCCAAGCCCTGGGGCTGCCCAGACCCACGCGGGGGACCCCAGCCTGTCAGCTGCTTCGGGACTTGCATGCCAAGGTAGCCAGAGTCCCCTCCACACCGTGGCCACCCCACCTTCCTCGTAGGGGGAGAGCCCCCTCTCCAAAAGAGGCTGCAGGAGGAGTGCCACCGCCTCTGATGTTTTCATCAGGAGAATTGTGACTGCCATTCTTGGTTCTATGGCCGGGGTCCTCAGGGTCATAGGGAACTGGGGTTCACTGAGGAGTCTATCCGATTTCTGCGAAGTTAACTCTAACTTCCTCCTTCTCCCATCAGATCTCCGAGCTGCTGCCTTCCCTGACCCCAGAGTCCCTGCAGCCCCTCCTCAACCACCCACTGGACGCACCCAGATGGGTAAGGTTGTGTATGGCTGTAAGTGAACAGTGTTCTCATCCAAAGATGGGGTGAGGGCGACCCCTGGCGTGACTGAGACCCTTTCCCCCAGGAAGCCTTGGCGTCTCTGTCCCAAAGCCTGCGGGATCAGTACGGCTGCCGCCGCTGCCTCCTCCTCAAGCGCCTTGACCTCACCACATCTGCTTTCCACTGGAGTGATCGGGCTGAGGTGTGGGCCGAAGATCTAGGCGGGAGCAGTTGTGGGAGCTGCTGCTACAGCGGGGAGGAAGGGAGGGCCAGGAATATGACCCTCTTGCTGATTCTGAGACCTAGGACATTTTAGAATCCTGCGAGGTTGGGGATGTGGAATCTTTGGGCCCTCAGGGCATTCTAGAATTTCCTGGTCTGAGCAGGAAGGATATTTAGAGCAATACTCCTTATTAAAAGATGTGAGGGCCCTCCCTGGCAGCCCAGTGGTTAAGACTCTATGCTTCCCTTGCAGAGGGCAGGAGTTCAATCCCTGGTTGGGGAGCTAGGATCCCTCATGCTGCATGCTGCGTGGCATGCCTCCTCCCAAAAAAAACATACATAAAAGATGTGGGAAGCACACAATTTTGTAAGTCAACTATACTTTGATAAGACAAACAAAAATCATAATGAAATATTAAAGAAGAGAAGATGTGGGCCTGAGTAGGGAAGAGAGATGCTTTCAAGATTACAGGTCCCATCTGGTGAGGGCTCATGGCCATGTTCTCCCACTACCTCGTAGGCCCAAGGAGAGGCCATGAAGGCAGTGCTGATCCCCATTCGAGAGGCTCTGACCTCAGAATCAGATGTCTCCATTGCACATGTCCTGGCTGCCCGAGCCGATCTGTCTCGCCTTGTCCCAGCCACTAGCAAGACTGCCCGCCGAGGGACTTGCTGTGCTATCAACAAGGTGAGCACCTGGGGATGGGGAAGGGCGCCAAACACCCTTGGCCTTCAAACTGGCCTTTCAGTCGCCTCTGCCCTGGACCAACTTGTCCTCTCCTGCCTGGGCTGCTGCTCTGGCCTTTTCTTTAGGTTCCTGGCCTCTGAACTCACCACCTCTATCTTCCCTCTCCACATGGCATTTAGAAGGAAATTTCCAACTCAAAAATCTGACCATGTTCTTCCCCAGCTCAAAACCCTTCTATGGCTCCCCAGTGCCTTCAAAACAAAGTCCATCTGTTTACTGAGCCCTTGCCCATCTCTCCTGCTTTGGCTTAAAATCTTCCCCTATCACCTCAGTCTATTGTTTTGGGTTTTAACCATTTTTAAAAGCAAAACTACCCTCTGTTCAAATGATTAGGCTCAAATTTAGCCTCATACATCTCTGTTTAAACAGTCTTATATGACCTGGGCTTCCTAGCTGGCATTAGTGGTAAAGAACCTGCCTGCCAATGCAGGAGACATAAGAGACACAGGTTCAGTTCCTGGGTCAGGAAGATCCCCTGGAGGAGGGCATGGCAACCCACTCCAGTATTCTTGCCTGGAGAATCCCGTGGACAGAGGAGCCTGGTGGGCTACAGTCCAGGGGTCACAGAATCAGACCTGACTGAGACGACTGAGCATACACATGATTCTTAGGGCATAAAATGTAGCTCAGAAAAAAGTGAAGCCAAATTTTAAGTTAAGGAAAAACACCAAAACACTACTTTGCTGGAAATGTTCTACAAAGCCCAAATATGAAACAGACAAAAGCTAAAGTGCCCTCATTCATGTTGCTGGGGATGTGGACCTCTATCATCACCCTCCCCTGTATTCCCCCTTTGCTGAGGCCCCTTGACTGAAAGCTCCAGGACTGTATCTCCCACCATGCAGCCCCCACCACTGTACCACGCAGCATGCAGGATCTTGGTTCTCTGACCAGGGGTCGAACCTGTGCCCCCTTCCTTGGGAGTGTGGAGTCTTAACTACTGGACTACCAGGGAAATCTCCAAATCTGCCCTGCCCTTCCTGCTATTCTCTTGGGTCTCTGGTCCCCTTGTCCAAGATACTTTTCTTCTCTCAAACTCAAGTCTAATCATCTTTCAGGTGCTTATGGGCAGCGTTCCAGACCGGGGGGGCCGCCCAAATGAGCTGGAGGCCCCCATGCCAGCTGGCAGAGCAGAAGAGAGGATGGAGGTGGGCGGAAGGCAGGCCGCCAGTGCTGGGGCCGGAAGAAGAAGAAGAAGTAAAGGGGGACTGATGATTGCGGGGAGGGTTCCTTCAAGCGATGCTCATCTCTGAGGAGTTACTCTGAGGGTTTCTCTTGGCACCTGGCATCCCAGCCCCATATCCCCTGTTCCTGAGGCCCCAAAGTCCTCCCCACATCTGCCATTCAACACCAAGGACTATGTTCTCTGGAAAATAAATAATTTATGACAGCCCTAGGACCTGTCTCTGTGGGGGCCAGGTCAGGGGTGCTCAGGTTTGAGGTGACATTGGAGGTCTCTGTACCCTGGGTCTGAACAGGCCCCTGCTGCTCTGACCCTTCAAATCCCATTCTCTTCAGCAACAACCTTTGCTCCTGTGGGCAAGAGACAGGCAGGCATTGGAGAAACATCTGTCAGTAATCGCTGTGTGCCAGCCCTGTTCTAGGCATTGGGAATACAGATAATAAAACTCCCTGGTCTCCTGGAGCTACCTTTCTGGTGAGGAAGGGCAGACAAGAAAGTTTAGTTTGTCAGATGAAGAAAGGGCTTTGGAAAGAAACAAAGCAGGAAGGCAGGATTGGGGGACTATGAGGGGATTGCAGCTTTGTGTGATCCAAGGAGGCCTCACTAAGAAGGTGATACTTGAGCTAAACCCCAGAGAGGGAGTCACGTGGACCCCCTTCCCGCCAGAGGGAGTGTCCTGTGCAAAGGTCCTGAGGTAGGAGTGTTTGGGGGCATGATCAGGGACCACTGGGGCCAGTGTAGCTGAAGCAGGATGAGTGAGGGGGTGAGTGCTGGGTGGTGGCAGGGGCAGACTATGTGGGGTGAGGCACAGTGAGAACTCTGGTTTCCCTGAGTGAGATGCTGTAATCTTGACATCTTACAGCAGGGCTCTGAGCAGAGGAGGGGTTTGATCTGACTTAGGTTTCAGAGGCTCCCTCCTTGTTTCACCCTTTCTCTGACCTTCTCTCCCACCTCTGATTTGGAACTCTACCCTCTGTCCCCTCCAGCTCCTGACCCATACTGACATCAGTGCAGTATATTGGTCAGTAGCTTCCATGTGAGAGGCAGACAAACTGGGTATGAGTCCTGACTCTTAACACTCATGAGTTCTGCCCGCTTTGGTGAGCAGTTTGACCTCACTGAGCCTGTTTCCTCATCTGTAAAATGGGAATTTAAGGACTTGGCAAGATGATGATGCTGTTTAGTCACTCAATCGTGTCCAACTCTTTGCGACTCCATGGACTATAACCTGCCAAGCTCTTTTGTCTGTGGAATTCTCCAGGCAAGAATACTGGAGTGGGTTGCACGGATATCACATGCAAGAAAAGGGAATACAATTAACAGCCACTCTGATGCAAAAGAAGAAAATAACTTTCTTTTGGAGTAAGAGATGACAGAAGCTTCAACAAAGGCAGTGTGGATGGGAAGGAGACTGAATAAGAGGACTTGAGACTAATTCTGGAGGAGGAAGTGGGGAAGAGACGAGACCAAGGCAACATCTAGGAGTTCAGCTTGGAGGACTTGGTGGGTGGTGAGGCATTCACTGGCAGAGGGACCTGGAAGGAGGATGACATGGGTGACGTGGGGAGTGTACGATGTTCAGGTTCACTGCGGGGAGATCCTCCCCGACGTGTCAAAGTGAAGCTTCTTTAGCTCATTCTGAGAGGTCGCTCTTTTGATGAGTGGAATTTACTCCAATATTTATTAATGTCTGATCTGCTTGGCCTTAATCCTGACATCTTATAGTTTTCTTTCTGTTTTTCTTCCTAAACTTACTTTTTCTTTTGTACTGGGGGTTACCCCTTCCCCTCCCCATCAACATACTGAAATTGCTATCAACATTAAAAATTAACCCATATCTACACCCTCCCACCCAAGCAGGTGAGGACTTTTGCATCATTTCACTTTTCCTGTGCCTCCCCAAGTCTGTCTGGGTTCCCTCAGGCAACTAGGCTGGTCTCCCCGTATCCAGCCGGGGGTAGGGGGCAGTTCCTCCTCACGTCTCTGGTTCCCAGGAGGGGTGTGGGGACTCTGTCTGGGTCCAAGCATGGCGAACGTGGCACCCAGTCTCAGGTTCCAGCGATAGCGTGTAGGAGAGATTGTCCTCAGAGCCTGTGTAGGGGTGCAGGTGGGAGGGACGTAGGTATGATGGGAAAGGCCTCATGACCTCGGAATGAATCCCCATCCGTCCACCAGGACCCCTTCCCAGGACTGCCACACCCTGGGTCTTACCACAGCTGGCCTGGGGAACTGGAGTGGGTGGGACAGAGGCTTCTGGGGGACTCGAATCGCCCTTGGCCCCTGGCCTCTTCTTACACTCCACCTTCACTTGGTCTCTGCAGTGTCTGTGGCAACACAGCCCACAGTCTGGGGGAAATTCAGAGGTTAGTGCCAGAGGCCCAGTCCACGTCCCCCATTCTTCCAGCTTGCAGGACCTAGATCCCCTTTCTTTACTGATGCTCCACTCACCCCGACAGCGGTAGCCTTGCTTGGTGACACCCCAAAGCTGGGAAGAGAGAGCAGAACAGGTTACCTAGGCTAGGAGAGGGAGGGCTGTGATTGGGGTAGGGATAGGGGCTGTCTGCAGGAAACCATCCAGGTTTTGGAAGTGCCCAAGGCTAGAGGCCTATGTGGGGTCTGGGAGACTAAAGGAATTTGGAGATTTGTCTCAAGTTTGGAGAGTCACCTATGATATGAGAATCAGACAAAATCTGGAGTTAATAAAACATACATTCTATGGGCAGGGGTTGTGTCTGTTCTGTTTTTGCCTGTCCCCTTCCACCCCCGCCCAGAGCCTGTAACTGTGCCTAGCGCCCTGGAGGTGCTCAGTGTCTATTCAGTGAATGAAAAAGTGAATTTGGAAAGCAATCCAAGGTTTGCGAATTGGTCTTGGTTTGGGAGTGAGAGATCTGTCCATTCCGCAGATTGGAGGACAGATTTCCAAATCCAACTGGTTTTGGAAATTGTACAGAGTTTGAATCATCCAGGGCCTAGAGACTTGGGAGCCTGATTCAGTTTGCAGTAATCTACCCATTCTGTCCAGTGCGTGAATGCTCAGTTGTATCTGACTCTTTTCGATCCCATGGACTGTAGCCCGCCAGATTCCTGTCTGTGGGATTTCCCAGGCAAGAATACTGGAGTGGGTTGCCATTTCCTCCTCCAGGGGATCTTCCTGACCCAGGGATCAACCTTGTGTCTCCGGTGACTCCTACACTGGCAGGCGGATTCTTTACCACTGTGCCACCTGGAAAGCCCTTATTATCCAGGATTTGGCAATTATCCAGGATGGAGACTGTCTGGGATTTGGGCATTGTCTAGACTTCAGCATTACCCAGGGTGTAGGGAATAACCATTATTTAGGGTTTCTGTGAAGCGTTTGTTGTTAAGTCGCTCAATTGTTTCTGACTTTGTGACCCCATGAACTGAAGCCAGCCAGGGTTCCCTGTGAAGTACGGGGACTATGTGAGGCTGGAGGATTTTCCTGAATATGGGGATTATCTGGGGCTTGGGGATTGTGAGCGCCACAGGGGAAGGTTGGCTTTCCCAGCCTAGGCTGTGAAGAGTTAGGGCGCTCCAGGAGGGGTCCCTCAGGGTGACGGTGGGCAGAATGCTCACGAAGCCACTGCAGCTGTCACAGAAGGTGGGCTTGCGGAAGGTGACCTCCTGGAAGGTGTGCAGGAAGGCCAGGCCCAGCTTGGAGCAAATGGCACTGGCCCGGAGCAGGTATCCTGTCAGCTCCTCACGGCTGAAGGAGCCGCTCCTGGGGGAGAGACTGCACTTTAGCAGGCCTGGCCCTGTTGTCCCAGACCCAGGAGCCCTGGCTACCCCATGTCCTCATCTTAAGGGAACCCAGGAGTCGGGAGCACCTACCCCTGGCGGAGGGGTGGGTGAAGCCCGTGGCAGGCGAAGGGGAAGTTGCCTAAGAGTCGCTCAAAGTCCTCCTGAGAGATGGTGCCGCGGCCGTCAGGGTCATAGTTCTTGAACACAGACTTGGGAGGAGCATGGGAAGGGGAGAGAAGGTCAGATCAGGGACCCCACCATTATTTATTTGTTTAATCTGTCCACACCCCACGGCATGCGCAATATTAGTTCCTTGACCAAGGGTCGAACCCACGCCCCCTGCATTGGCAGTGTGGAGTCGTAAGCCCTGGACCACCAGGGAAGTCCCCGGGGTCCCCACAGTCTTAGACCCCTCCTCCGGCTCAGGGCTCCTCCTCACCTCCACCAGCTGTTCCACATGCCGACCCAGAGTGACCGTGTCAGGCTTGGGCGTCACACCAGGGGCCCACTCCACCACCAGGGGCGCCTTGAAGGGGGAGGGTGGCTGGGGCAGGGACAGAGGGGCACAGTTAGTCAGGGCAGAGGGTTGGGCTGGAGGTCAGAGGTCAGGGCTGGGGTCTCACCAGACTCTTGGGACAGCGGGGCTCCCGGGCGTAGGAAAGCTCATAGATCTCGTCCTCCGTGTAGAAGAGATCCAGGGAAAGCTGGGGATGGGCAGGATGTTAAGGACACTTCTCATCTCCATCCTCCTCCCTGCAAGCTAGGACTGCCCAGACCCCCAATCTTCTCCTCTTTCCAAAACCCCTTTCTCCTGGGACCCCCATGGTCCTCTCTCCCACTGAGCCCCCATTCATCTAGCCTCCTAGTCCAGAAACAACATCTTCTCATTGAGGTGTTTTTTTTTTGGATCCCATTTAGAATTGCAAATCTCTATCGCTTTCCATTGTCTGTTTCTGCTGTAATTTTCTCTATAGCACTTATTTTCTAAAAGACCATATGATTTACTTATTTACTTTTTCCACTGGATATCTCCTACACAAGGAAGTCAGCCCCACAAGACAGCAATTTTTTTTTTTTTCCTGATGCGAACACTGCTGTGAGCCTAAGTGCCTAAAGTAATGCCTGGCTCACAGCCGGTGCTCAATAAATATTTGGGCTAATGGCCTCAGAGCCAGCAAAGCATGGCAGCTTAGGCACCAATCATCAGAGGGCAGGACCAGCTTCAGAGGCAGGCCCCACATATAGAAGGGCCTTCAGTTCATTTAAGGCCCTCTGTCACCCTCTTGAATTCTCAATAATTTCAAACAAAGAGACCCACATTTTCAATTTGCTGGTGGTCCTGACTTAGGACCTGAAAGTCAACTTTTCAGTCTTTGACTACATGGCCCTCCAAACCCCAGTCTCTGTCAATTTATTGCTCTTTAGAAAGAAATCCTCTCTCTTCCTATCTATCTATGTAAAATAAAATATAGCCAGAACTGCACACTTGCAGTCTTGGGACATAGTGTAATAGTTAACATGTTAACATTCATGTTCTGAAGCTGGCCTGCTGTGGGACAGGAGGCGAATGACCTCACCTCTGTGGGCCTCAGTTTCCCAGTCTGTAGAATGGGCAAATAAGGGTCCCTTCCTTGTAGGCGTGTGAGGATGGAATGAAGTGCTCTCTGGAGACTGTTTAATATGGTGTCTGGCACACAGAAAGTGATTAATAACTTACTATCTTTTTGCTTAGATTCCTGAATATGTTATAGCTTGGAATTTTGATCTGTTGGTGTGAGAAGCTCAGAACCTTGAAGTTCTGAGCCCAAAGCAACTCTGGAACTAAGATCAATGGATATTTGAGTTCCTTAGTGAATTGGGGGAAAACGCATTTTTAAAATTTTATTTATTTGGCTGTGCCAGGTCTTAGTTGTGGCATGTGGGATCTTTAGTCGCAGTGTGGAGACTCTTAGTTGCATATGGGATCTAGTTCCCTGACCAGGAATTGAACCTGGGCCGTCCTGCATTGGGAACTTGGAGTCTTAGCCACTGGACCATCAGGGAAGTCCCCCAAAATGCATTACTTATATAGAGCTCACTGTGCTCCAGATACTATTTTAAGTACTTTGTGTGCACTGTATGAGTGATATTTACATGAATTATAGATTCTTTTCAACCACTCTCTGAAGTACATCCTATTAGTATTCCCATTTTGCAGAAAATGGGCTGAGGAGTTAAGTGACTTGCCTGAGATCACACAGGAAAAAACAAAAACAAAACTTACAAGCTCTGGCTTCAAAACCCATGCATTCCAGTGCTATTCTACTATCTGTCCTGATCCTCATCCACCAGGACCCTAAATCTCCAGGCCCTACAGGCGCAGTCTCTGGGAGCTCAACCGGGGCAGCTCAGGGCAGCTCACCGTGAGCAGGTGCAGAAGGTCCTCGCTGGCACTGCACGGGGGGCGCTGTTGCTGCAGCACTGCCAGCTCCTGCAGCCGCAGGTAGAGGCTGTTGAGTTTGGGCAGGTGCAGGCGGCCATCAGGCAACCTGTCAGGCTGCGCCTCGTTCAGGGCCACCAGATCCTTGAGGTGTACACCCAGGACAGGCAGCCGGAAGTCTGTGCAGCCAGCCCAGGTACGGCGGTAACGGGCGTAGTTGTTGTGGGCTGCCAAGAGCTCTGTCAGCTCCAGCAGGGCCTGTGTGGGAGGGGCATGGAATGGGGGAGGCTGGCTCTGTTCCCCCAGCTCCCTGAAGGGGAGTACCCAGCAGTCTGTGGTGTGGCTTCGGACCCCCAGGGGCCCAGTGGCATTTTGGACCTCTCCTCTAGCCCCTCCATGTCCCACACTGGCTTCAGCACTATCCAGACTGCTCTTTTTCTTGGGTCCTCATCTCAGAAAGGCCCCACTATCTCCCATTTCCCAGCCCAGAGTGATTTTTCAAAACCCCGACTCTGATCATAGGTGCTGTCATCTTTCCTAACTCCCCACTGCCCTCTAGATAAAGACCAGACACCTTAGCTGAGCTTGCAAAAGACTCAACAGAATCCTCCCTGCTCCCCACCCTGGGGCAGCTCTAGCCTAATATCCTGTCACGTCCTGACCTCAGCCACACACCAGACTCATGGATGACACACTCTCCTTAAGACACTTTCAGGACACCCCAACCCATGCTCCTCCCATGGGTAGCCCAAATGTTGGTATCCTTGAGGACATCATTTCACTCCCCACCTAGACTGCAAGTTCTCTGCTAGCATCTCTCATCTGTCTCCCTCCAGTGCTGCTCAGGACCAGACACTCAGTAGAGAGAGGTCAGCGCCATGGGTGAAGAGGGAGGAAGAGTGACAGAGGAGACAGAGCCTGAGGGTCTGTCCGATTTGGAGGAGCAAGGTCTCCAGGGCTCCTGGGAAGGGGTGGAGAGGGTTGGGAAAAGTGTTGGGGTTCAGGGTCATTGGTCCCTGGAACTTTGGGGAGGGCAGTGGGAGTTCACCTTGGTGCTGTCAGGGCTCAGGTGGGCGTGGGAGTCCTTGAGTCTGGAGATGGCACTATGACAGAGGCCGCCGGTGACTGCCATTAGCGTGTTGAAATTGTGCAACTGGAGGAGCCTCTAGGGAGGGAAGGTGAGGCAGAAGTGGTGGGTACCACATGGAGGACAGGTAAATTGGGGGTTCAAGTGACAGCATCCTCCCAGCTGAGATGAAGTCTTAAGCATGTGTGTGGAGGGAGTGCCACGTAGGCATCAGACAGGTGAGATCTGTCAGGCAGGAGTGAGCCACAGGCAGGTATGTGGGCATTACCAAGGGGTCATGCAGATGATAGACTAATGTGAGGTCAGATGAAAGTAGGGGGAGTCAGGCAAGTATGGGGAGTTGGACCAGTTTGGGGATTCAACAGGTCTGCGTGGAGGATTCAGAGAGAGGTTAGGGTGTCAGGCAACTAGGCGGTCTCTGCCCTGGGAGTCAGAGAGGTGAGAAGGGGCAAGAAGGCCTGTGCTCTGGGCAGGAGTTAGGGGCCGGGCAGAGGTGAATGGGGCTAGAGTCATATGGAGGGGTCAGGTAGATATGAGACAGGTGCGGGGTCAGCCAGTCACCAGGAACAATAGTCTCACCCTCCCCTTTTTCCAGTTTAAGAGCGGAGGTCGCTGTGGGGAGAAGGTGGGGCCAGGGAAGAATAAGATGTTCAGACTGAGGAGACCCCAAGTAGAGGCCAGAACCTCTAAGTCTAGCAGGCCAAGGAGGGGAAGCAAGCCGTGGAAAGACGCCAGAGGAAGGGCGTGGTCTGCGAGGAAGTACGCAAGGGGGCGGGGCCACGCTGGGGGAAGGAGGGCTTCCCTTTTCTCCAGAAGGGAGGGAACCTAGGAGGGGGGAGGCAGGAAGGGAGTTG
>SJXQ01005678.1:441958-456429 GCA_006408695.1 Aepyceros melampus
AGGGGGGGGGCGCGGGAGGGAACGGCGGGGCCTAGGGAGACCCCAAGTGATGGGGCCGGATGCTGTCATTGTCCTGAAGGGGCAGCTGGGGCCTAGGGACCGGGGCAGGGGATGACGCAAAGGTGGAGGCAAGAAAGAGCCTCCTCTTCCGTTGCCCTGACGACAGAATATTTGGGCATAGGGCTTGGGTGACGGAGTCAAAACGTCGTCACCTGCCACCTCTGGGACCAAGGAGTGGGGCCATGGTGGGTTTGCGTGGTGAAATCAAGGCCAGGGAAGAAGTGCCATCACAGTCCTGAGTTAGAACGATGGGACTGAGGCCTCTGGGGCATGGCCAGGGTGGGACGAAATGCAGCAGGGCCAGGCCAGGAGATGGTGACGTCACAGGCCGAGAGCCCCGCGGGGCAGGTGTTCAGAAGGCGGGCCTCACCTGGCCACGTGGATGAACTTGTCCAGCACCTGCGCTCGCTGTGCAGGCCCGGGACGGCTCAGCACCATGACCTGCACCCAGCGGGATACGCTGTTGCTGAGACCTACAGATCCCTCTAGAGTCGGGCAGCCCCGCACAGAGCCCTGCAAAACGTAGTCCCGCAGGTCCTGGGGCTGGGGGAGAGGTGGGCGTCAGGGTGGGCCCTGGAAAGCTCAGGCCCTAACCCTCACTCTCCCATCCCCCCAGCAGTCACGACCTCCGTTGTCCTAGCCAGGCTATCACATGTCCCTGACGTTACCACGGCCCTCTTTCATCTGAGGAGAAACGTTTAAAGAAAGCTGGGCACTGTTCTGAGCCCTCTGTCACAGCCTTACAGTAAGTTGATGAATACTATATGATTCCCATTTTACAGATGAGGTCATATTGAAGCACAGAGAGGCTAAGTAATTTGCCCAGGGTCACACAGGCTCAAGTCACAGTGGGAACTCAGTCTATTGCCTGTAACAGTATACCTGACTTGTGTACAGAACAGGATACAGAACTAACTGCTATTTGTTCTGCACAAGGGGTCAACATTACACACCCACGTCCACTGCATTGTACAGTCAGGAAATTTTCACATTAAGGAACCAGATCCCCACCTACCCTCAAAATGATGTCAAGATGGCAATAACTAAATACATATATAATTTGAATGTGAAGTCACTCAGTCATGTCCGACTCATAGTTTGAAGCATTTTAAATAATCATCTGAGTAGGTAAAATATGTCAAACTATGCCAATTTCATATGGTTCAACTGGACGGCATTTACATTGGATCAGACACTGATCCTATGAAAATGAGTGTTAGTCGCTCAGTTGTGTCGACTCTTTACGACTCCATGGACTGTAGCCCGCCAGGCTCCTCTGCCCATGGGATTCTCCAGGCAAGAATACTGGAGTGGGTTGTGATCTCCTTCACCAGGGGAAATTCCTTACCCAGGGATCGAACCCAGGTCTCCTGCATTGCAGGTGGATTCTTTACCTCTGAGCTACCAGGTACCTATGAGGCAGGAACTAAGCCCCCCTTTACAGCAAACAGGCCGAAGCACAGTGTATTTAAATGCTTCTCAAATAAATGAACAATTAATAAAAATATTTTGAGCACTTACTATGTGCCAGGCACTGTGACAAGCCTTTTAAAACTATTTATTTATTTGGCTGCACTGGTTCTTAGTTGCGGCATGTGAGATCTAGTTTCCTGACCAAGGATCAAACCTAAGCCCCCTGAATTAAAAGTAGAGTCTTAGCCACTGGACCACCAGAGAAGTCCCCTGTGATGAGCATTTTTAAATGGACATATTAATTTAATTTCCCCAATGAGCCAATGAACCATTATGACTTCCTTTTTACACATGAGAAAACTGAGTCCCAAAGAAGTTGAGAAACTAATTCAAAGTCACACAGGCAGGAAGGGGCTGATGGGATTTGAACCCTGGGGGCTCTGTACTCAGCCAGCTTAACTTATTTTCCTGTACCCTCTAGCACCCAAGTTTGACAGTTTGGGTCCTCTCAGTCCTGCCTGGCCCCAGCCAGGCCCTGCTCTACCCTAAACCATCCCCAGCTGGGAGGAGTGGGGTCCTTACTGTGATAGCCTGGAAGGACCGGAACTCCAGGTAAGTGAGGTGCTCTGCCAGCTCCCCAGTCTCCAGGTGGTCAAAAATCAAGGACACTTTGCACTTCTTGCCCAGGCCTGGGCTGCTCATGGGATGTGGGGGGCCTGGGCCACCAGGGCTAAGCCTGGGGGCAAAGAGAAGCAGTGTATTAGAGGAACTCAGGTTGGGAGGTGTCAGGGTGTGGATGGGAAGGGGAAGGGGCTGACTCACCGACTGGAGAAGTCTCCTAGGCTCTTCTGGACTGAGTTACCCTCCTGCTCTACAGTGGCCCAGAAGCGGCCTATAACTTCTTCTAACTGGGGGTCCTGGTGCATCGTCTCAGGGTGTTGGGTCAGCCAGTACCTGGGGGTGGTTTAGAGGTGGTGGGATTGGGCTGGGAGGAGGGACGCAGGCTCTGAAAGGGGTCTCGGGCTGAGGGATCTCTAGGTGCTGGGCTTGGGGGTGGTGACTCAAAATATGTACAGGGGGGTCTCTGGAAGGCCAGCGTTCAGAGAGGCACCAGGCTGGGAGGAGCTCTGGGAGTAGGGCTGGGGCCTCTTAGTACAGGCTGACGGATCTGTGGAGGATAGACTGGGCAATCTCTGGGAAGTGGTTCAGAAGCGCAGTAGTCGGGGTGGGTCTCAGGGACTAGGTTGGGGGCCTATGGGGTGAGATTTTGGGCTAACAGAGTGAGTGGAGTCTTAGAAGCTGGGTGAGTATATGGGAGGTTTCAGCAGTTTCAGGAATCTGAGCTGGAGGTCTTGGGGTACTAGCTGGGAAAGGGTCCACAGGATCTGCTCAGGGGTCTCTAAGAGGTGAGGGTTCTAAGGAGAACTGGGAGGTTTTAGGAAAGAAGCCAGGGGCTTCTCAGAAGTGGGATGTAGGGGAGCAGGCCTGCAGAGCCTCTGGGCTGTGGAGGGCAGCAGCAGGGGGAGGGTCCTGGGTCGCCCTGGGCAGCGTGCTGTGGAGGGCAGCAGCAGGGGGAGGGTCCTGGGTCGCCCTGGGCAGCGTGCTGTGGAGGGCGGCAGCAGGGGGAGGGTACTGGGTCACCGCGGGCGCGGAGTCTTGGCACAGGCCTACCTGACCAGGTGGCATATCTGCAGCTGTCTCAGCTCCTGCACGCCCCCTGCGGCCTCCTGGTACTTGAGTTCCGGTCAAGGCTCAGTCATCCAGCACCCCAGACCTGACTGCTCACCCCGGCCCCACAGGCTCCCACCTCTCTGTCCTCCGCCCTCCACCCACTGCTCATGGCCCAAGGAGGATATAAGGTCAGCAGACGGGCAGCAAAGTGGGCAGAAGGCAGCACCCAGCTGTGCATGGCAAGTACCATGTTGAGAACGTGGTCCCCGCGGCGCAGGCTGCCAGCCGAGTCTGCAGGCAGGAGAAGGGGACTCTGGGTCAGAATGGCCCCTGCTGGACAGCCTGGTTCAAACCCAGTTCTACCAGTGACTCGTGTGTGAGCTCGGGCACACAGCCTGGCCTCCTTGTGCTCCAGTTTCCTCGTCTGGACTGTGCATGGACCCACATCGTGCCTGTCAAGTCATGCTGAAGATGGAAATAAGAGTCAGACCCCCCACCCCCCGCCCACCTGCCGCCCCATCCATGCAGGTCAGGAAAATGAAACACAGGTATCTCTTGTCCTCCTACTACAGTGATTGAGATTCATTCCACATACTTCTGCTCTGTTTTTGTACCCCTCAAATTGAGCCCAGAGAGAGGTGGGTGCTTGGCCCATGCTCAGACTTGGGGGAGGCTGGCCAGGGAGGGGGAAGACTCACCAAAAGACTGAATGCACTTCTCCAGCAGCTCATCTTCACTGCAGCCGCCCTCGTTCAGCATGCCCAGAGCCATGGAAGCCATGACCTTGCTGATTTCCCGGGGGCTGGGGCATGTCTTGTGGCGGCGGGCCGGTCGGGGTCGGCCCCGCCCCCCTGTCTTGCCTGGGCATTCCTGGTGAGACTTCCTGTGGGAACATCCCCTGGGGGTTCATTTGAGCCCCTTCCTTTAAGCAGAGCCCCAGCGTTCTTCTTGACCCCAAAGCCCCAAGGCATCCTGGGAGAAGCTTCCTAAAGGCAAGGGGCTGGCATTAGTCCTGACCTACATTGGATCCATAGGAGAAAACCCCAGTAGTTCAGATCATGGGAGCCATCTCCTACAGGTAAACTCCAAGGGAACCAAGGGGAAAACCCCGAAGGCTACCCTGATTGCCCCCTGAAGGAATCATGGGAGAAGACCCCCCAAGGACTAGTAAGGACCCACCAGGAATCATAAGAATTCTCACCACCGGCCACTGCCCCTGAATTCCCCTTGACTGTGGTCCCGAGACCTCATTGAAGAGACTTCCTGTTGGCAGATGGGTTACTCCAGACCTCCCAGGGAATCATGGAGAGATCCCCAGAACTATTCTCATCCTCCCTAGGGGGAATCATGGAATGTTCTGCCTTCAGGGCCACTCCTAGAATTCCTCTTTGTAGGGCTTCCCTGTTGGTTCAATGGATAAGAATCCACCTGCCAATGCAGGGGACTCGAGTTTGATCCCTAGACTGGGAAGATTCCACACGCCATGGAGAAACTAAGCCTGTGTACTACAACTACTGAGCCCAGGCACAACTACTGAAGCCTGTGCACCTACAGCCGTGCTCTGCAACAAGAGAAGCCACTACAGTGAGAAGCCCGAGCACCCCAATGAAGAGCAGCCCCCTGATCGCCGCAACTAGAGAAAGCCGATGCAAAGAAGCAATGAAGACCCAGTGCAGCTGAAAATAAATACATTAATTAAAATTATTGAATTTTAAAAATTAGGGAAAAAAAAAACAGAAAAAAGAATTCCCCTTTGCCTTCCAACAGCCACCTCTCCCTTGAGCCCTCAGGAGGGAAGCAGACCCCTGAGATTTCATTCCTCTCTTCTCCCCCTCTCCTTGATTCCCACTAAGGTGACAGACTCCTCCCCCAAGCCAGCCTTTCAGCAGGACTGGAGTCTCAGCTATGAGCCTGGGTCTCTAGATTTGGAGCCTGGAGAGAAGATACGGGTGCAACGTGGTCTCACCAGGGCTCTTCAGAGCTGGGCGCGGTCCCTCGGGCTGAGGCAGCTTCAAGAAGTTTAAAAATAGTCCTCACTCTGCCCTTTGCCTCTCTGAGGCTCCTGTTCTAGTTGGGGAATGAGGGTAATGGGGAGACAGGCGTGGTGAAGGAAGGAGGGAGCAGAATCCAGGCAGAAAGCCTTGGCTTTCACAGGAGTCAGATAAAACTGGGTTGGAAGGACTTCCCTGGTGGTCCAGCAGTTGTCTCTGTGCTTCCACTGCCAGGGGCACAAGTTCAATCCCTGGTTAGGAAACTAACCTCCCGCATGCCTAGAGGCCAAAAAGAAAAACCACCAAAACCCAAAAATCTGGGTTGGAGAAATTTGTGCTGGCTGTGTAACTATGTTAATGACATAATTTCTCTGGACCTGTTTCCTCATGTGAAAAATGAGAGTCATTTGAGACCTTCCCCAGGAATTTATTATTAACATTCAATGCCTGCTCTTCAAAAGTGCTAAATAAGGGATTAAGTTTGCCGAGGCTAAGTGGCCAGGGGTGGGAAAGTTAGATTTGAGATGCAGAGAGAGAATGTGATGGAGCAAACTGAAACCCAGGCTAGGGGGATGGGGGTGAACAGAAATTGGGAGACCCCCATAACAAGGGCACTGCTATGTCCCCGGAGCTTCCTGAGGGCTCAGTAAATCAGTACTGAATGTTGTCGAGTAACAGCTGGCATTATTGAGCACCCACTGTATACTGGGCAGAGAGATAAACACCTATCTATAGATCAGGGATTTTCAAAGGAGGTCCAATCCCAACAGCATTACCTGGGAACTTGACACAAATAGAAATTTTCAGGCCCCACCTCAGATCTACATCAGAAACCTTGGCGGTGAGCCCAGAAGCCTGTGTTTTAGAAGGCCTCCAGGTGGCTCTGATGTGTGCCCATGCTTGAGAACCGCAGGTCTAGGCTGTACCACTGAGGGCTTATGAGCCCATCTGAGGAGAGACTATGATTGCTCTACTGACTGAAGAAGAAACTGAGGCACAGAGTGGGCAAGTGACTGACTAGGGTCACACAGCCAAAGAATGAGGCAGCCAGGTCTTCACCACTAAACTCCTGGATATTATAGGGGAGGGGACCTTTTGCCATCAGAGACAAACCGGGGGAGGAAGGAGAAGCTGCCCAAGCTAGGGATGCAGCCACCATTGCCCCTGTGAGGACAGGAGGGCAAGCTTCTCCAGGTTATAGGAAGCCTACTGTAGAACCTGCGGGCACAACCAGCTGCTAGGCCCTTACCTTCCGACTGTCTGCCCCCCACCTCCCCCGCAGGAGCATCGGGGGACAGCCAGGAGTCGCTTAAGAGGCAGGGAAGCCGCCTTGCCCCTTGGCACACTCCCCTTCCCTAGGGTAGGGCCCTGCAGGAGTCTGGAGTTTCCAGTCCAGGGCGCAGCCATGAAAACCCCCGGGAGTACAGAGAACCCAGCCTAGGGAGCCAGGATGATTGAGGGGCGTGAAGGGTGCGGGGGCGAATGGGATCAGAGCAGCTCGAATTCCAGCAGAGCAAGGATAAGACACAGCCGCCCGAGCCAACAACCCCAGCCTGAGCTTTCTCTGGACATCCAGAAGCATGTTTCCACCTGGCGCCCCCTGCTTCCGCGGCGGCTGCGAGAGTAGCTCGACACCGTGCCCCCCTCGTCAGAACCTCCCTGACCTTGTCCTGAAGCCCGAGAGAGACCCAAGGCCTTACGGAGCTCCCGGTCTCCTTGGGGAGGGTCCTCTCACCTCTTGCTGTCTTTCCTGTTCATGCTTCCTGCGGGGGAAGGGGGGTCTTATAAGAGTGAGGCTCAGCTCCTCCCCCCTCACCACGGCTCCAGCTTCTTAGCCCCTTGGGAGCTGGGGCCTCCTCGGCGCTTGGGAAGGAAAGAGGAACTGCCCCTCCCCACCCAGCCCCAGGCCAGGGGGAAGGAAGAGGCTGGGGAGAGACCAAAGGTCCCCCCTCCCCCCACTTGGGGATCCCTTCAGGCTGAGGTTTCCGGTGCTGCCGGCCCCCACCCCCAGTCACCCGGCGGGCTCTCTCTATCTCCCCCATCTTTCGATCTCCAGACCCGTGATTCTCTGTTCTGTCACTGTCATGCTTCAATAAAAGCCCTTTTCAAA
The DNA here is from genome assembly GCA_006408695.1 of Aepyceros melampus. NCBI lineage: Eukaryota > Metazoa > Chordata > Mammalia > Artiodactyla > Bovidae > Aepyceros > Aepyceros melampus. The sequence continues at coordinate 449,204 of SJXQ01005678.1, forward strand.
GAAAATATGCCTAATATGACACATTTATGTACACACACTCAAAAGTCTGTATTTCTGTAAGGACATACTTACGTCTAACAATGCACAGAAGTTTGACTGGAAAGTCACAAGACATGGTATTTTGTTTATTTCTTCTTCTGTTTCTTTTATTTCTAGCTTAGTTTTAATGCCATTTACGCCCCCAGAAAACATTTTCACTCTATTCCTTTTATTGTAAGAAAACCTCATGTAGCACCTACTGTATGCCTCACACTGTTGTAAGGGCTTATATTAACTCATTTAATTGTCACACAATCTTCTTATCAAAACATTGCAGATGGAAGCTCACCCCCTGGAGCCCCCCCCTATCCCACTGTCCCTCTTAGGCAGGGCTGACACATGGTTGGCTTTCATCTGACCTGTTGGCTGCGAGTTTGTTTAAATACATAGAAACATGCTCATAGAAACAGACTTTTCTTTTGAGTATGTGTGCTTTTTTTTCGTTTACCTAAATGTGTCATGCTGGACATATTTTTAAATGGAAGTACCAAGAAGAGTCAAATCATAAGTGTTTAGGTTGCTGAATGGTGACAAACTGAATACGCCCATGTGACACAAATCAAGGGAGAAAATGTTTCTGTTTCCCATAAGCCCCCTTGTGTTACCAGCAACCTAATTTCTAGCAAAGTGGTTTTGCCTGGTTTTGAGCTATATATAAACTGAATCAACTATTGTGTCAGGCTTCCTTCATTTAACCCGGTGTCTTTGTGATTCTTCTGTATTATATTTAGTTGTAGCTCATTATTTTGGTTGCTGTATAGTCTTCCATCGTGTGATTAGTTCATGATCTGTTGATTGGTTTTTCTGTCATGGACATTTGAGTTGTTTCCAGTTTGGAGTTGAATAATGTTGCTGTGATCATTCTATCCCCTGTCTTTTGGTGAACGAAGCAGTGCGTAGTTCTGTCGTGTAGATATCCGGAAGTGGAGTAGTAGTTGCAGTATGATTCTTCCAAACCTAGTAGATGAGTCCATTCAACCAAAGCTCTCATATAAGTCTATTTTTAAAAATATTTATTTATTTGGCTGCACCAGGTCCTAGGTTGAGGCATATGGAATCTAGTCCCCTGACCAGGGATTGAACCCAGGCCCCTACATAGGGCATGCAGAGTTCTAGCTATTGGACCACCAAGGAAGTTCCTAGAAGTCTATTTTTGTTCCTTTCTTTTTTCCCACTGAGAAAAGTCACCATGGATTTTTTTTTTCAGACTGGAACATTTAGACAAGTACAGAGTGCATTCTCTTTAACTTTTCCATTCCATGCCATGTGATACGGTTTCAGACCCTCTCCACCTTTTTCCTCCTCCTTCATTTTCTCTTCGCTCTCTCTAATCTCAAGGATGCTCTCTGTGATGTGCTGTTTGTGACTCTCAGCCAATCTCCTTGGCACCTGCTTCACACAAGGTGATGTAACGGCCCTGATTGAACAGAGCTCATAGTGAGAAAGTGTCTCCAGGCCTCCTGGACTCAAAGGAGGATCAAGGAGTGAGATCGGAAAGCTCTGGGCACTGGTATATACGTGTGCCACCCCCATGGCCCTCAGGGATGGTTAATACCAGCAATAACACCAGCAACCACAAAGGAAAAGACTTCTCAAGCAAACCACAAAAAAACTTTTGAGGCAGAAAAAGAATGCATTTAATAACATCCAAATAAAGATTTCTTTTAATTGAAGACACTGTGGAACAAATATCGAATGACAGAGAGGAAAAAACTATATTTAAAATGTCTAAAATTAATGAGAGGAGCTTGCCTGGTGGTCCGGTAGTTAAGAATCCACCTTCTAATGCAGGGGACACTGGTTTGATCCCTGGTTAGGGAACTAAGATCCCATATTCTGCGGAGCAACTAAACCTGCATACTACAACAGCTGAGCCTGTGTGCTCTAGGGCCCATGCACCACAGCTAGAAAAAGCCCGCATGCTGCAACAAAGACCCAGCAAAGCCAAAAATAAAAAGGTAAAATCAATGAGAAGAATATCCAGAATGTAGATAAAAAAGGAACAGCTGCAAGTCAGCAAGAGAAAAAGATAGCCACTCTGGTAGAAGACTGGGCAAAGAGGATGAGCAGATGGGGAGGAGACCCAAAACTCTGACAGGCACCTGAGCAGATGCTAGAAATTATTGGTAAGGGATCAGGGAAGGGCAAATTGAAAGAACAGTGAATCATCCTATTGGTCAGGCAAAAATTAGGCCTTGGAAAAATGCCAAATAGAGGTTAGGACTGTGGGGACCTCAGGACCCTCCTTGTATTGATAGCAGGCAGCCATTCCTGAGGGCCACTTGGCACTGAAAGTGAAAGTGTTAGTCATTCAGTTCAGTTCAGTTCAGTTCAGTCGCGCAGTCGTGTCCGACTCTTTGCGACCCCATGAATCGCAGCCCACCAGGCTTCTCTGTCCATGGGATTCTCCAGGCAAGAATAATGGAGTGGGTTGCCATTCCCTTCTCCAGGGGATTTTCCTGACCCAGGGATTGAACCCTAATTTCTCGCACTGCAGGCAGCTTCTTTACTACCTGAGCCACCAGGGAAGCCCCAACTTGGCAATACGGTCAAATCAAACGTGTGCATGGAGCTGTGACCCCCTCACTTAGCTCCTGGAGGTGCATCCCTCGGTTCCTGGCACTGAAAGTGAAAGTGTTAGTCATTCAGTTCAGTTCAGTTCAGTTCAGTCGCGAAGTCGTGTCCGACTCTTTGCGACCCCATGAATCGCAGCCCACCAGGCTTCTCTGTCCATGGGATTCTCCAGGCAAGAATAATGGATTGGGTTGCCATTCCCTTCTCCAGGGGATTTTCCTGACCCAGGGATTGAACCCTAATTTCCCGCACTGCAGGCAGCTTCTTTACTACCTGAGCCACCAGGGAAGCCCCAACTTGGCAATACGGTCAAATCAAACGTGTGCATGGAGCTGTGACCCCCTCACTTAGCTCCTGGAGGTGCATCCCTCGGTTCCACTCAGGGATGTATACTAGGACGTTCACCACAACATCATTTGGGGAGAGCTGGGGGCAACCTGGGCGTTACCTTCCCAGATGAGAGGGTGAATAAACAGAAGCAGACAATCACCAGAAGGGCCTGCAAACTCCAACAGGCATAGACGTCCACGGAGCAACATGGGTGGGTCCTAAAACACCCAATGATGACTAACAGGAGAAAGAAATGCTATTAATATCTTATGATATAATGCCCAATGACACAGAATAATTTTCTGTTATATACACAATTCTAAGGAAAATCTTAGATACTTAACATACAAGTGTGCATTAAATAGTATACAATAGATAAGCATGTAACTGGATAACATAGTTACATTAGCCTAAATATCTAATTATATAATTATGCATTATATCACCCAACGATGTGGTACAAGCTTGTGTGCCATATAGTACAGTTGTATCAGTAAATTGGTATTTATGTAACATGCAGCAGTCTATTAGACACAACTCTCTAGGTATCACTATAATTTTATTGAACTGCAAGATATTGTTTTGTATAGCTTAATAGATACCATTTTGTGTTAATAATAATTTTATTTTCCCCTGCACCATATGGCATGTGGGATTTTAATTCCCTGACCAGGGATTGAATTTGTGCTGCCTGCAGTGTAGGTGCAGAGTCCTAACCACTGGACAACCAGGGAAGTCCCCCAAATATTTTTTTGATATTTATTTATTTGGCTGCACTGGGTCTTAGTTCCAGCATGCAGAACCTTTTAGTTGCAGCATGCAACTCTTGGATGAGTTCCCCAACTGGGGATTGAACACTGGGCACCCTGTATTGGGAGCACAAAGCCTTAGCTACTGGACCATCAGGGAAATCCCTCAATAATAATTTTAATAGATCCCTATATCACTCAGTTACCATGCGGTAGGCTCTAATTGGTTTCCTCATGGAATCTTCACAATCCTAAAAGGAGGGAACTATCCTAAATTAATCTAGTGGACAGATGAAGAAACTGAGGCCCAGAGGCAAGAAGTTAACTGCTCAGCAGGAGGCCCAGGTGTGTGTGGCATCCTACTTTGGGACTTAAGTCCCCACAGGATCAGGAAGGAGCTGGTTGCCCCCCTCAGGGTTCCCCAACTTACAAAGCCCAGGGTGCTCTCTGCATAAAGGGCGGCCCAACTAGTGGCCATGGGTGGCTCAGGCAGCCCCTGGTGTGAAGAGGATTAGTATTCTGGGGGATGTAGCCTGGCTCTGCTAGAGTATCTTTTTGCTATAATTAAGAGATTTTATGCAAATATAGAAACAGTATAGTAAAATGGTTAAGAACCCTGGCTCTGGGTTCAAATTCCTGGCTCAGCCTCTGTGTGACCCTAGGCAGGTTGCTCTACCTCTCTGTGCTCAGCTTATCTGGAAAATGAGCACCATAAAAGTACTGACTTTCCAAGATTATTGTGAGGACTACAGTCATCGCTCAGCAACTGCAGGGGCTTGGTTCCCAGACCGCCTTGGATACGAAAATCTGTCCCATTTTTGTATAAATGGTGTAGTATTTGCATGTAACTCACACACATCCTCTGGCAACATTTAAATAATCTTTGTGCGTGTGTGCTAAGTCACTTCAGTCATGTCTGACTCCTTGCAACCCTATGACCTGTGGCTCGCCAGGCTCCTCTGTCCATGGGATTCTCCAGGCAAGAATACTAGAGTGGGTTGCCATGCCCTCCTCCAGGGGATCTTCCCGACCCAGGGATCCAACCCAAGTCTCTTATGTCTCCTGCATTGGCAGGCGGATTCTTTACCACTAGCACCACCTGAGAAGTCCAAATCATCTTTAGATTACTTATAATACCTAATACCGTGTAAACGCTATGGAAACAGTTGCAGGCCTGTGCCAAATTCAAGTTTTGCTTTTCGGAAACTTCTTGAACTTAAATGCACGCTCAGTCTCTTCAGTCATGTCCGACTCTGTGCAACCCTATGGACTGTAGCCTTCTGTAGGTTCTTCTGTCCATGGGATTCTCCAAGGCAAGAATACCGGAGTGAGTTGCCATGCCCTCCTCCAAGGGATCTTCCCGACACAGAAATTGAACCCACTGAGTCTCCTGCATCTTCTGCATCACAGGCAGATTCTTTACCGCTGAGCCACCCAGAAAGCCCCTGAATTTATATATATATATCTATATGTATAATTTAAGTATATGTATATAATTTATATACAGTTGGTTGAATCTGCAAATAGGAAACCCACAGGTATGGGGAGCAGCTGAACCTCATTTATTTAGGTCGTGTCCTTAAAACCATACATGGCAAGGACCACACATGTTTAATTTCCCCTCTAAACAATGTAAATAGTGACAGGATTGTTGTGAGAATTAAAAAATGACATGCAGTGAAAAGGTCCTAGCTCAGGGCCAGCCATGCAACAGGTGCACAAAAGACATCTGCTATGGCTGGTACTCCTTCCTCATCAGTTTTTATAACAGTGGTGATGAAGATGATTTTCCTTTATATATATATATATATATATGTATGTATAATTTAAGTATATGTATATAATTTATATACAGTTGGTTGAATCTGCAAATAGGAAACCCACAGGTATGGGGAGCAGCTGAACCTCATTTATTTAGGTCGTGTCCTTAAAACCATACATGGCAAGGACCACACATGTTTAATTTCCCCTCTAAACAATGTAAATAGTGACAGGATTGTTGTGAGAATTAAAAAATGACATGCAGTGAAAAGGTCCTAGCTCAGGGCCAGCCATGCAACAGGTGCACAAAAGACATCTGCTATGGCTGGTACTCCTTCCTCATCAGTTTTTATAACAGTGGTGATGAAGATGATTTTCCTTGTATAGGTAGTCTTTAAATACAATTTAAAGATTATTTCCATGTACAGTTATTAAAAATATTGGCTATATTACCCATGTGGTTTAATGTCCTTGAGCTTGTCTTGCACCCAACAGTTAGTACCTCCTACTCCCCTCCTCTTTATTGCCCCTCCCCCGAGTAGTAGCCACTAATTTGTTCTCTGTATTTGTGAAACTTCTTTTCTGTTATACTCACTGGCTTGTCGTATTTTTTAGGCTCCACATGTAAATGATATCATACAATATTTATCTTTCTCTGTCTGACTTCTTTCGCTTGGCATGCTGTTGCTAAGTCGTTTCAGATGTGTCCGATCCTGTGCAACCCCACAGACGGCAGCCCATCAGCCTCCTCGTCCCTGGGATTCTCCAGGCAAGAATACTGGAGTGGGTTGCCATTTCATTCGTTTAACATAATACCATCCAAATCCATCCATGTTGCTTCAAATGGCAAAATTTCATTCTTTTTTTAATGACTGAATAGTATACCATTGTGTATATGTACCACATCTTCTTTATACATTCATCTGATGATGGATATTTAGGTTGCTTCAACCTTTTGGCAATTGTAAATAATGCTATGAATACTGGGTACATGTATTTTTTTGAATTAGTGTATTTTGCCTTTTTTGGATACAAACCCAGGAGTAGAATTGCTGGGTCATATTGTAGTTCTATTTTCAGTTTTCTAAAGAAACTTCCATACTATTTTCTATAGCAGCTTCACATGTATTGGTACAGTTTTAAGTGCTGGAAATAATCTAATTTAATATTTGCAGCAGCCCTGTAAGGTAGGTGCTATTAATATCCTCCTTACTAATTGAGGAAACTAAGCGCAGAGAGGTGAAGTGACTTATCCAAGGTCACACAAAGGAGTGGCAAGGCAGGAATTTGGATCCAGTCTGGCTTATTCTTAATCATTGTGTGTGATGATTTCTTTTTTAAAAAAATTTTAAATTGTCATTATTTATTTATTGGCTGTGCTGGCTCTTTGTTGCTGTGTGGACTTCTCTAGTTGTGGCCAGTGGTGGCTACACTCTGGTTGTAATTTGCGGGCTTCTCGTTGCAGTGGCTTCTCTTGTTGCAGAGCATGGGCTCTAAGGAGCGGGTTTCAGTAGTTGCGGCACATTGGCTCAGTAGTTGAAGCTCCCGGGCTTTAAAGTACAGGCTCAGTTGCTGTGACCCATGGACTTAGTTGCTCCGCAGCAGGCGGAATCTTCCTGGACCAGGAATCGAACCCGTGTCTCCTGCACTGGCAGGCAGATTCTTTACCAGAGCCACCAGGGAAGACCTGTATGACGATTTTTAAAGCCAGGAGAACCGGGTGCTCATTCCGACTCTGCTGTGTGACATCAAGCAGGGCCTTCACCACTCAGA
>SJXQ01005678.1:462860-484626 GCA_006408695.1 Aepyceros melampus
GGGCCAGGAGGAGGCTCCAGAGTTGGAATGGGCGCCGTGTGTTTGCAGGGGGAGGGCCTGGAGAGGGCTGCTGAGGCCTCCTGTGAGATTAGGTGGGGTGTGGAAACTTCTGTGAGGTTCGTGCGGGATAAAGGGGTGTGCAGGAGGAGGAGGAAAACAGAGGTATTTCCTGGGATGTTGGCGGGGATGTGGGGTGTCTGAAGTGGGCGGCAGAGGGCAGGGCTCCTTGGAGGGCTGGGGTCAGGTCTGGGTCTCTAAGGGGTGTAGGTATTTCCATTAGGGGCAGGGGGTGCACTGGCACTTTGGAGCTTTCAGGGCCCAGTTCACCTCTCCCTACCCACCCCCCCCCCAGAATGTACCCCCCGACCTGGCCATCTGTTGCTTTGTCCTGGAGCAGTCCCTGTCTGTCCGAGCCCTACAGGAGATGCTGGCCAACACTGTGGAGGCCGGCGTGGAGGTGAGGCTCCCCCGGGTGGGATGGGTGGCAGGGACGGGTGGGAGGACCTGGGGGTCATTTACCGTCCTCTCTTCTTCCTCTCTTTGCCCTGCCCCCCGCAGGCCCTCAATTTGGATAAGTGGGTAGGTCTGGCCTTGGGTGTCATCTGTTCTTGCCACCTCTCCTGACCCCAGGCCTGCCTCTTGGGCCCACATCCTGCACACAGGGGTTGGGGATCTCCCCCACCCCGGTTGTCAAGATCTGTGGAGCCCAGAAAAGGCCAGGCAGGCAGGAAGGAAGAGGGTGGGGGCTTTTGAGCCCCCTGTTCCCCTACCTGCTCCTTCCTCCTCTTTTCCTTTCCTCCAACCCCGCTCCCAGCTCTTCTCCGCATGGGACCTCTCCCCTCATCACCTCCTGCTGCCCCAAGTGTGGGTCCCCTCTGCTCCAGGAGAGGGTCTGCCATGTGATCACGTGGCCCCATCACATGGCCCCCTCAGCATGGGCATGTGATGGGCATGATGTCTTTGAGCACCTGGGTGTACCCACCCCTCCAAGAGGGGCTGAGTCTCCTTGTGCCCAGGGGTGAGGGGGTGGTGGCAGCACAGGGCAGGTCTCTGTGGACGATGCTCCAATGTAACAACTGGCAGGACGGGACCGGTGCACAGACGTGTTATGACGAGTGACAGCAGGGGGGCCAGGAACATGAGATACGGGGGCTTCCCTGAGTGACCTAGGTATCTGAACTTCTGGAAGAGGGGTTCAGCTCCCTGGGTGACTTTGGGGCCTGGCTAACAAGTTGAAGGAGGCGAGGAGGACAGAGTGGGTTTTGGGGAATATAAAGCATCCCATCCACAGGCTTCTCAGAGACCAGACCCTGCTTCCCCGTGGAACAGGGAAGCTGAGGCAGAAAATCTGTTTCTGGTCTGAGCTGAGTTTTCTTCGAATCCAAGCCTGAGCGTGGTGTTTTCTGGGGAGCATATTCCCCCCTGGTAGGCCAGATGTTTCGAGGGGACCTGTTCTCACTCTGCACCCTCCGTGCCCCCACAGTCGTCCCAGGGTGGGGGACACAGGACACTCCTGTATGGCCATGCCATCCTGCTCCGGCACGCACACAGCGGCATGGTGAGTGCATCCGGGAGGGGGCGGGGCAGGGGGCAAGGGGGCAATGGCCACCAGGAGGCTGACTCCCCGCTCCAACCCTAGTACCTGAGCTGCCTCACCACCTCCCGCTCCATGACTGACAAGCTGGCCTTCGATGTGGGACTTCAGGAGGATGCAATAGGTACAGGGGCTGGAAGAAGAGGGTGTGATGGGGCCACCGCAGGCAGCGAGTTGGGGTGCAGAAGGCCTGCACCCCAGACCTTTGGAACTGAGAGTCTTGGGGTGTGGATGGACATATTCTGGACAGAGAGACTTGGGCAGACGTCAGGGAACTCTAGGCAGAGAGTCTGAGGGTGGGAATGGGAAACTATGAGCCAGAAGTAATTGGAGAGTTTGGGGAGGAGGGTTTGGAAGGCTTCGTGGCTGGGAATGCCTTGAGGAGGAGCATTGTTACCTGGAAAATTCCATGGACAGAGGAGCCTGGTGGGCTACAGTCCAGGGGGTCGCAAAGAGTCGGACGTGACTCGGACGTGACTGAGTGACTGGGTACACACACACACGCATCCAGAGAGCCCTTCCCGGCCCCACCCACAGGAGAGGCCTGCTGGTGGACGACGCACCCAGCCTCCAAGCAGAGGTCAGAAGGAGAGAAGGTCCGAGTTGGCGATGACCTCATTCTTGTCAGTGTCTCCTCCGAGCGCTACCTGGTGAGCAGTCCCTCTCCGACCACAGCGCCTACTGCCCCCTGGGGGGCTGGGGGTTCCTGGGATCCACCCCATCTCCTCATCACGGGTTTGCTTGGTCTCTGGCCCAGTGTCCTGACTCCCAGTTTCTGGTTTCATCCAATTTCTGGTTTCCATCCGGTTTCTGGTTTCTGATGCCCCATTTCCTGACTTGATCTCCAGTTCCTGATCTATGACCTCTAATTTTCTGTCTGCCCATTTCTTGGCTGCCACCTTGGTTTCTGACTGACTCTGGAACTATTGTTCACACCCTATCATCTCTGACCCCCACATCCTGGTGGCCTCCAGCACCTGTCGACAGCCAGTGGGGAGCTCCAGGTTGACGCCTCCTTCATGCAGACTCTGTGGAATATGAACCCCATCTGCTCCGGCTGTGAAGAGGGTGAGGACCCCAGGCTTCTAGACTCTAAGCAGATACCTGCTAAGCAGACCTCCAGCATCACTCCTCAGACCCCACATCTAGATCTCCCAATTATAACCCTCACTCTTAGATCTCCAACTAACCCCAAGTCTGAGACTCTAGAGCTCAAATCTCCAAACTGATTGTCACATTCTAAATTCAGACTCCAAAGCTTAGATGCCAAACTCAAGTCCTAGAGGTCAGACCCCTAAACTCTAATCCAAAGCTTGAAACATTAAATTTGGAGTTTATCTCTCAGAATCAAAGCCTGTAAAGGCAAGCACAAGCTTATCCCTCAACCCCCATAACCAGCCCCCCAAATTCAAACTCAGATCTCCAATCTAAGACCCCTAATGCAGACCTCAAACTCAGCCAAACAACCTCAGACCTCCAACTTTAACCTCAAATCTCCAATACCGTCTCCTAGTTCAGACTGCAAGGCTAAGACCCCAAATAAACTGTGGCTCCAAAACTTTGACACCAAATCTCACACCTCAAACCTCAGGGCCCTAAGCCAGACCCAAGCTGAGACTCAAGTCACATATAACAAAATTCAGGCCTTAATCTCAGACCCTGATACTCAAATCCACCAACTTGTAACTACAAAGCTCCTATCTCCCCAGACTCACACCCAAAAGTTAAAACTTTCAAACCTCAGACCTCAAACCACAGATACTAGCCTCAGACCTCAAAGTAACACTCAAAATTCAGATCCCAACTTCAGATCCAACCACTGTACTTCTAAACCCAGGCCCCAAAGCAAGCCCTGGAACTCAGACCCCAGTGTCAGAGAATATTAGACCCAAATCTCTAATGACATTCTCTGACCCAATCTCAAAAATCCAAACTCAGACCTTTAAGCCCCAGACCTGCAAAACTCCCAACCTCAGCCCCACATACTCAGACCCCCAAAATTAGATTCCCCACCTCAGGCCCCAAATCTCATGCCCCAGCTCAGGCCTCAAACTGAGCCCAAATCTCACACTACCACTTTGTACCTTCAAACTCAGACGTCCTATTGCAGACCCCCAAACCCGGCCCCCAGCTTCCCACAGGGCAGAAGGAAGGCCCCCAGTTTTGGTTCCAGACCTTCTGGGGGCGCCAGCTCCCCGTAACCACCTGCCCTTGCTTCTCGTCCAGGCTATGTGACCGGTGGCCACGTCCTCCGCCTCTTCCATGGACACATGGATGAATGTCTGACCATTTCCCCTGCTGACAGTGAGGACCAGCGCAGGTCTGGGCTTGGGGACAAGAGGGTCTGGGGTCTTGGGGCTGGGGCGTGGGTGGCAGAGTTTGGCTGGGGGAACTGGACCCTGAACCCTTGACCTCACTATCTTCCATGTACCCAGACTTGTCTACTACGAGGGGGGATCTGTGTGTACCCACGCCCGCTCCCTCTGGAGACTGGAACCACTGAGAATCAGGTAGGGGTTGGGTTGGGGGAGGCAGGCTGCAGAGGTGTGTGAGGGGTTCCTGGGGGGCCTGGAAGAAGAGGGTTTTGAAGGAAGAGCTGAGGAAGAGACTTGAGGGTTCTGAGGGAAAATCTGGGGTCCCTAAGGGAGCAATGAAGGTCCTTAGGGGTCTTGGAGGTGGTGAGGGTTCCTGAGGGAGAGATCGGGGGTCCTGACTGAAACTGTGGGGAGTGGAGGGGAGAAAATGACAGGTCTGGGAAACCTGGGTGCACCAGAATTATCTGGGGAAGCTCCAAGGAACGACGAGGGCTTGAGAGAAGTTTGGGGTTCCTGAGGGAGACCTGGGGGTCCTAAGAAATATCTGAGGGCTCAGAGGAAGGCTTGGAGCCCCCTGGAACAGGGCAGAGGGCTTGAGAAGGTTTCAACAAAGACTGTGGTGCCCACTGGGAGACCTGGGGGGCCCTCTGACCCCCACCGTGTCCTTATCCTTTGCAGTTGGAGTGGGAGCCACCTGCGCTGGGGCCAGCCGCTCCGCATCCGGCATGTCACCACTGGGCGGTACCTGGCGCTCGTTGAGGACCAGGGCCTCGTGGTGGTTGATGCCACCAAGGCCCACACCAAGGCCACCTCTTTCTGCTTCCGCATCTCCAAGGTTGGTGCAATCAGGATGCCCGCGCTCACCTGGAGCTCTAAATTCCACTCCAGCCCCACCTCACACTTTGCAAACTCTTGTTGGGGGTGAGGTTCCCCATTAAACTCACAGGCAGAGGAGGCTGACCTCTAACCCTTGCCCCTGTAGGAGAAACTGGATACGGCTCCCAAGCGGGACGTGGAGGGCATGGGCCCCCCAGAAATCAAGTATGGGGAGTCACTGTGCTTCGTGCAGCACGTGGCCTCCGGCCTGTGGCTCACCTATGCTGCCCCGGACCCCAAGGCCCTGCGACTCGGTGTGCTCAAGAAAAAGGTGGGTGCCTGGAGTGGGGAGGGGTGGGCTGCAGGCTGGAGCAGGAAGGGGACTGGGAGTGGTCATGCTTGAACCTTCAGGGTTTGAGCATGGGACTGAGAGAAAGAAAGACTGAGAGAGAAACTGAGATTGAGAGACACAGGAAAAAAGAAATTTTATATATTTGGTGGGAGGGAGGTTTGAGAGGGAGGGGAAATATGTATGCTTATGGCTGATTTTCATTGTTGTATGGCAGAAACCAATGCAGCACTGTAAAGCAATTATCCTCCAATTAAAAATAAATTTAAAAAAGAATGAAAATAAAGTGAAACATTTTGGAGGATTTTGTCAAATTATACCAAAAGCTAAAAAGATATGGATAAGTAATTCTGATGTTAGACATTTATTGTAAAGGAATCGATTGGATAATTGTACAAAGATTTGGGTATATTTATCAATGTAAATGTCCAGTTAAAAATAATATATATATATGAAGAGAGAGAAATATAGACAGACATGAGGACAGAAAAATAGAGGAAGATAGACAGAAATAAGAAAAGACAGAAATGGAAAGAAAAAGATGGACAGTAACCAAGTGAGAATAATATTCAACCAAGTATTGAGTACCCCAGTTGTTCTGGATGTATGTGTAGAAAAATAGGCAAGCTAGGTTGACCTGTTCCCTGCCTTCCCCATGCTCAGACGCTGACTAAACTGTCTCTAATGAAGTACATAGTTTTACAACTGAACAGTAGGAAAGCTATTAATACTTTTGATAGAGGGAACAGCATGTGCAAAGGCCCTGAGGTTGGGATGAAGTTGGTCTGCTGCAGTCACAGAAATGAGATCTAGTTTGGCTGGAGGAGAGTGAGTGAGGGGTGGATTATAGAGATGAGGGCAGAGAGAGGATGGGAACAGATTGTGTAGGGCCTTGTGGCTGTGGTGATGGAGGTGGAGGGGGGAATCTTGACTTTTACCCTGTATGAGATGGAGCCACAAGAGAGTTCTGAGCAGGCCTGGGGGTGGCTGCTTGTGGGAACAGACTATGGGAGTGAGCAGAGCTGGAGGAGGGAGATGGGCGGGAAGGGGCAGATGGGGGGCGACAGTGGACAACACAGGCGTTTCTGTGAAATGAGGAAAGGCAGAAGAGTCTGGTTATATTTTGAGGGCAGAGCCAACTGGATTTTCTGACAGACTGGTATCAGGGTCAAAGGGATAGGGATTAAGGATGAGGCCCCTATTTTTGCCCTTTTTGTCCTGAGCAGCTGGAAGGAGGGAAGTGCCATTAAGCGAGTCAGGGACAGCCAAGTGTCAGCTCAGGAGGACAGGCCCCAGTGTCAAGAACAGAGACATGCAATAGGCTTGCTAAGTGAATAAGTGGGAAGATGAGAGTGGCACCTGTTGTAAAAAAAAAAAAAAATAGGCCTGAAGCTGGATACAAGAGCAGATTTACAGACAGGCCTGGACCAGAGAAGGGAATGTGGGAGTGGTCGGCAAGTGGATGATATTTAAAGTTGCTGGACTGGGTGGGGTCCTGGGGAGGTCAGCTCAGGGGAAAGCCAGCTGCCGTGATGGGCTCATCTCTCAGAAAGGTGTGCAGGCATTCTGTCTGGGACATGTTAGGTTTGGGGTGCACTAGGACTTTCTGATGGGGGGGATGTTAATAAATAGGATATACAAATGGAGAGGATCTGGCCTGGACAAGATAGAGACAGAGAGGGAGAGAGTGAAAGTCAAAGAGGGACTGAAAGAGAGAAAGAAAGACAGAGGCTTGGACTTCCCTGGTTGTCCAGTGGTTAGGAATCCACCTGCAGATGCAGGGGACATGGGTTGGATCCCTGGTCTGGGAAGATCCCATGTGCCTTGGGGCAACAAAATCCAGGCGCCACAACTACTGAAGCCTGCACTCCTTGATTTTGTGCTCCACAACAAGAGAAGCCACCGCAGTGAGAAGCCCACACACCACAATGAAGACCTAGCACAGCCAAAAATAATAAAATAAATAAACAAAATTAAAAAGAGAAAGAGGCAGAGAGAGATGGAGATAGAGACAGAGAGGGAGGGAGGGAGAAAGAGACAGTGTGGGATAGACATGAGAGAGAGAGAGAGAGACAAAGGTGGAGAGACACAGAGGACAGAGACAGAGGGAGAAAGAGGAGAAAGCTAGAGGGGAAAAAAGAGAGAGGGATTGAGGATGAAAGACACAGAAACAGATGGAGAGGGATGGTGGGGGACTGGCAGAGATCTGGTGAAAGATGGAGGCAGTCAGGGGGCTAGAGACTGGGTGGAGGTCTGGGGAGCATGGCCCTCAGTGACTGGGCCCCTTCCTGACTCCTCTGTTCCGCCACTGCCAGGCCATCCTGCACCAGGAAGGCCACATGGACGATGCACTGTCACTGACCCGCTGTCAGCACGAGGAGTCTAGGCTGCCCGCATGATCTACAGCACTGCCGGCCTCTACAACCACTTCATCAAGTGAGCCACCAGCCTGCCCTGCCCTGGGGGGCCACGCCACACCCTGACCCCCATGCTTCTGGAGTTCTTGCGCCTGACCATTACATCTCTATCTCTGACATTCACATGTCTAACATAGATAAGGAGAAGGCAATGGCACCCCACTCCAGTACTCTTGCCTGGAAAATCCCATGGGCGGAGGAGCCTGGTGGGCTGCAGTCCATGGGATCTCGAAGAGTCGGACACGCCTGAGCGACTTCACTTTCACTTTTCACTTTCCTGCATTGGAGAAGGAAATGGCAACCCACTCCAGTGTTCTTGCCTGGAGAATCCCAGGGACGGGGGAGCCTGGTGGGCTGCCGTCTATGGGGTCGCACAGAGTCAGACACGACTGAAGCGACTTAGCAGCAGCAGCAGCAGCAACATAAACTCCTGACCTCTATACACTTGTGGCTTCCTTGGTAGCTCAGCTGGTAAAGAATCTGCCTGCAATGAAGGAGACCCCAGTTCAATTCCTGAGTTGGGAAGATCCCCTGGAAAAGGGATAGGCTACCTACTCCAGTATTCTTGGGCTTCCCTGGTGGCTCGGATGGTAAAGAATCCACCTGCGATGCGAGAGATCTGGGTTTGATCCCTGGGTCGGGAAGATCCCCTGGAGAAGGAAGTGACAACCCACTCCAGTATTCTTGCCTGGAGAACTCCATGGACAGAGGAACCTGGTGGACAGTCCATGGGGTGGCAGAGTCAGATACGACTGACCACCTGACCACAGCTATACACTTGACCCCTAATCTGTCCTCTACCAGTCATGACTTTGACATCACATCCCTGATCATTACCTAGTTTCACACCCCTGACACCCAGACTCTCGACCCTAGACATCCCTTAGCCGCGCACAGACGCTTTGCCTTTGGCGACTGTGTGAGCTCAGGCCGATGCCCCTCTATCCCTGCGCCTCCGTCTCCCACTCTGTTAAACAGGTGTGTCTGTGGAGTCCTGCGGGGACTCGCGGTGGGAAGGGGCGGGGCTTGCACAGTGTTCCGGGTCCCTTGCTGACCAGTGCGCGGTCCCCGCAGGGGCCTGGACAGCTTCAGCGGAAAGCCGAGGGGCTCGGGGTCCCCGGCGGGCACAGCGCTGCCTCTCGAGGGCGTCATCTTGAGCCTGCAGGACCTCATCGGCTACTTTGAGCCGCCCTCCGAGGAGCTACAGCACGAAGAGAAGCAGAGCAAGCTGCGCAGCCTGCGCAACCGCCAGAGCCTCTTCCAGGAGGAGGTGAGGCCACAGCCCGGGAGGGCGTGGTCTGTGGGCGCGGGGGCGGGGCCTGTGAGAGGGGCGGAGCCTGCCGGGCCTGGAGAAGCGAGGCAGGAGGAAGAACCCGTCCTGCCTGAACAGGGTAGGGCAGCGGGTCATCAGGGACACGCGAGGGGGCGGAGTCTTGAGTGTCCGGACTGAGCGGTGGGCGTGGTTTTGGTGAGGGGCGGGGCGTGTGGCAGAGCAGGGGCGGGGCCTGTGAAAGCAACTTGGGACCCGAGCCTGGAAGCCCGGGCAAGACTTGTTTCCTTTCGTGGGAGGACGCGGCGCGGTGAGGGTAAGCTCTGAGCCAAGACAAGCCTGTGGAGGCAAGGCCTGAGAAGTCAGAGGCTGAGCAGCTGGCCTCAGGGGGCGGTGTCTGCAGGGGCGGAGCCTGCGGGGGAGAGGACAGAACCTGAGTAGGACATGGTGGGGGGCAGGGCCAGAGAGGTTTTCGGGTGTCCGGTGGGTGGTGTAAGGAGTGACTTTAGCTTGAGTCAGAGGCTGGGATTTTGTGTTTTACGAGGCTTGGTGGTCTCCACTCGCCGAGAGGTCTGAGTGGGAGGGGCCGAGAGAGGTGGGAGGCTGGGGCTGACAAAGGCCCAGGGTCTGATATTTCCACACAGTGACTGGGGAGCATTTTCATTTAGGGTCTTCCAGCTTGGGCCCCCTTCCTCTTCAGGGGCTCCCATTCTGATGGGGGCGGCAGACTTAGAAATGATTATACTAACAATAACAAAATTTATGGTGTGGGATTAGTATACGCAAAGTGTTTGGAACAGTACCCTCACATAGAAGATGCTATATTGACCATGGTTATTATTACTGAATTTAGCCCTTACTGTATGTATGGGTTTTGTATACCTGATATCTTCCCCATAACCCCATAAGTGAAAGTGAAGTAGCTCAGTCGTGTCCGACTCCTTGCGACCCCGTGGACTGTAGCCCACCAGGCTCCTCTGTCCATGGGATTTGGGGAGAATGTAATTCCCATATTGCAATGGGAATTACAATGGGTCACTGAGTCACAGAGAGATTAAATAACAACCATTTGTTGAACAGATATACCAGAGGGATTATAGTTGTCAACAAAACAGAAAAATCCATGTCCTTGTGGAGCTGACATGGCGTAGAGGATAAATAATCAATAAAATAGAAGGATTATAGGGTATATTGTGAAAGTGAAGTCGCTCAGTCATGTCCGACTCTCTGCGACCCATGAACTGTAGCCCACCAAGCTCCTCTGTCCATGGCATTCTCCAGGCAAGAATACTGGAGTGGGTTGCCATTTCCTTTTCCAGGGGATCTTCCCGACCCAGGGATTGAACCCAGGTCTCCCACATTGCAGGCAGACGCTTTAACCTCTGCACCACCAGGGAAACCCATAGGGTATATTAGATGATGATAATAAACGCTAAGGAGAAAAACAAAGCAAGGCAACAGTAGAGAGTGCTGAGGTTGTTGCAATTTAAGGTAGAACGGTCAGGGACTTCCCTGGCTGTCCAGTGGTACTCCCAATGCAGGGGATCCAAATTTGATCCCTGGTCAGGGAACTAGATCACATTTGCCACAACTTAAGATCCCATTCCTGCAACTAAGACCTGGCCAAAGACATAAATATTAAAAATAAATAAAATAGAATGGTCAGGGAGGATGACGTGAATGAAGATAGGCAGCTACACCTACACCTGAGGGAAGGGAGATAGAACAAATACAGGGGCCATGAAGTGGGAGTGTCCTTGAGATTTCCAGAATAATGAGGAGGCTGAATTGACCGAAGCTGGGTAAGCTAGAGGAAGAGTGGGAGGGGATGAGCCCAGAGAGGTGACAGCCAGGCCATGGTGAGGACTGTTGCTTTGGGAGTCACAGAAGATTTAGGTCTTTGAAAGTCACAGCTGGCTAGGGGCTGAGCCACTCTGTATGACTCCAGCTGGTTGCATTCTCTACCACGGGGCGCTGCACCTCTTACCATGAGCCTAGGATGGAGATACAATAGTTGTCATAGCAGCCTTATTGTCTATCACTGCTGGAATGAATCCACAAATGGGGCTTATCCATACGATGGCTATGGAGGCCGCTCGGCAATGAAGACGAACAAACGACAGCTGCACGAGACAATGCTCTTCATCTTTTTTAAACAAAATATTTATTTTTTTATTTGGCTGAGATGGGTCTTTTTGGTTGTGACATGCGGGATCTATAGTTTTGGCATCTGAACTCTTAGTTGCAGCATGTGGGATTGAGTTCCCTGACCAGGGATTGAACCCTGGTCCCCAGCATCAGGAGCACAGAATCTTAGCCCCTAGACTACCAAGGAAGTCCCACAGTGCTCTTAATCTTAAAATCTAGTATTGAGCAAAAGAATCCATGTACAAAAGAATACTTACTGTATATGTCAAGTTCAAAAACAGGCAAAATGCCACTAGACTGCTTACCAATGTACACATAGGTAGTAAACATAGAGAAGCAAGGAAGGAATTTCCATACAAGTTAGGATGACGGTAATCCCTGGCTGAGACGGTTGTGTAATCAGGAGGGGCATCGAGGTGACTTCTGGGTGGCTGGCAATGCTCTCTTTCGAGGTTACACAAGTGTTCTTTATATTTGTTTGTTAAACCATAATCACTTAATCTTTATTATTTGCAGATACTGTCTTTGCACATATGCCTACTTGCTCAAATTCATTTGTAAGCCTCACTGCCCCCCACCCCCCACCAAATCAATAGTTGCAGTGTATTTGTGGTCATCTGTGGACATGTACGGAGAGAAAAAGTTTAAGTCAGCTGATGCCATGTTTCCAGTTGAGGGTGATCAAGGTGAGAGTCTGCCTTTTTATTTCAACTCTCACCTGTAAACAAGCGTCCTTTGCATATTGGTATATTGAGAGCCACACTTCATATTTTTGTGCTTTTTGTTAATTTTGTTGATTAAAATGGGCCCTCAGCATGGTAGCAAAGTGCTGTCTAGTGTTTCCAAGGGCAAGATGGCTGTGATGTACCTTACTGAGAAAATACATGAATTACAGTGTCATTGGTTGTGATTTTAATGTTAAAGAATCAACAGCATCTATTAAATTGGTGTCTTTAAACAGAAACGCACATAAAACAAGACTGTGTATTGATTGCTGGAAAGGTTGTGCTCAGAAACTCAGAGATGCTCCCTGTGTTTCCTCCTTGAGCCATGATTCTCAGGCTTCACTAATTCAGTGCTCACGTCCACTATACAGAACTTAGCTACTGTGAAAATCAAGTATTCATTGTGCATTTTTATGTGCTTTTTTGTATATCTGTTATAATTCAGAATAAAAGAAGACAAAAGGTTAAAATGTTTAAAAGGAGAGAGAGAAGGCAAACATCTCTCTGGTGATTAGTATGGAGAGTGAGCTGGGCCCAATGGGACCAGGACTAGGGTGCTTGGAAGTGGAAAGGAAGGGGAAAAAATGCTGGAAGGAGAAGCACAGATTCAGTCCTGATGTTAATAGGGATGTGTTATGCTGGGGACAGAGGCAGAGCAGGACAGAGTCAGGTCTGGGGAGCCGAGGAGGAGAAGAGGGAGATAGGAGTGAAGGTGGACATGGAGCTGCTGGCTCTGATTTAACATTATTTATGTATTTATTTGGGCTTCCCTGATAGTGCCACTGATAATGAATCCCCCTGCAATGCAGGAGACTCCAGTTCGATTCCTTGGTTGAGCAGATCTCCTGGAGGAGGGCATGACAACCCACTCCAGTATTCTTGCCTGGAGAATCCCCATGGACAGAGGAGCTTATCGGGCTACAGTTCAAGGGGGCACAAAGAGTCGGACACAATTGAGCCACTAAGCACAGCACACATGTATTTATTTATTTATTTGGCTGTACCTTACGGCATCTTAGTTCCCTGACCAGGGATTGAACCCATGCCCTTGCAGTGGAAGTTTGGAGTCTTAACCACTGAACCACCAGAGCAGTCCCTGTGACTCTAGTTTAGATCTGAGAACACAGAGTCACTAGCTACTGAAGGAATGTGAATTAGCAAATTCAAGAAAGGTAAGGAAGGGAGGGCCTGGGGTTCCTGTGATGACCCCCTATTTTCTCTATTCCAGGGGATGCTCTCCTTGGTCCTGAATTGCATTGACCGCCTGAATGTCTACACCACTGCTGCCCACTTCGCTGAATTTGCAGGGGAGGAGGCAGCCGAGTCCTGGAAAGAGATTGTGAACCTGCTCTATGAAATCCTGGGTAAGGGGCCCCAGTCTGGACTCCCCGTTGAGCACCCCAGGTTCCCAGGCCTATGGGATCTGACCTATCTTTCCACTTTCAGCCTCTCTGATTCGTGGCAATCGTGCCAACTGTGCCCTCTTCTCCAACAACTTGGATTGGCTGGTCAGCAAGCTGGATCGGCTAGAGGCCTCCTCGGGTAGGAGAGCCCACAGGGTGGGGCTGCGGACTGGCGGAGGGGAGGGCTGCATCCGTGTCACCTCTCATGCTGGCCCCTGTGCAGGGATCCTGGAGGTGCTGTACTGTGTCCTGATTGAGAGTCCGGAAGTCCTGAACATCATCCAAGAGAACCACATCAAGTCCATCATCTCCCTCCTGGACAAGCATGGCAGGAACCACAAGGTTGGCCCCTCATCCCCTGAATTCTGAACCCTGACCTTTCCCTATGGCCCTCAAATTGGCCCCCCTTCCCCAGTTTGTTTCTTAGCTGGACCCTCCTGCTACAAGCTTCCCTCTCAATACCGAGTCTTCAACTCGTGGTTCTTAAATGAACTCTGGGCCACATCAGATACTTCATTAGATCTTTGAAGCAGTTCATTCAGTTTCTAATTTTTAGTTTTCAGTGGAAGCTGCGCAGATGCCTTCCAGTTTGCCACAAGTGCTATTGGTTCCCATAGAATTATCTCTAACCACCTCAGATACTCGACTGCAATGCAGGAAATATGGGTTGATCCCTGGGTTGGGAAGATTCCCCTGGAGGAGGAAATGGCAACCCACTTCAGTATTGCTGCCTGGGAAATTCCATGGATAGAGGAGCCTGGCAGGCTACAATCCATGGGGTCCCAAGAGTCGAAAATGACAGAGTGCCTAAACCACGAAACTACCACCACCCCTCACATGTTTACGTTATCCACCTGGGCCCTGAAGACACTCCACTAATCTAAAAGCCGAATCTTGATCCCTGTGCTCTTCCCCTCACTGACCCTTTCACTCTTCCCCTGACCTCTCACCTGTTACTGCAGTCTCCCCTTCCTTACATTGCTGATGTCTTATCCCAACTCAAATGGCCCCTCGCTTCTCGCCTGACCGTTCCCTTTGACCTCGATCTCTCTCAGTGATTCCTGACCTCCCACTTACATCACCTCTTCTCAGTGCAAATCTCTATCTCCCATCCTGGCACATCATCCTTCTGGTATCCCATCCTGGGTGTCTCATAGACCCACCTCCCCCACTTCTCTGGTGCCCTCACACCCTGACCTCTGACCTTGACCTCCAGGTGCTGGATGTGCTGTGTTCCCTGTGTGTGTGCAATGGCGTGGCCGTGCGCTCCAACCAAGATCTCATCACTGAGAACTTGCTCCCTGGCCGCGAGCTTCTGCTGCAGACAAACCTCATCAACTACGTCACCAGGTCTGGCCCTAACTCCTGACTCCAGGGCTCAGAGCCTCTCAAGCCCCTCCCTGACTCCCGGGTGGGTGGGCCTTCCTCCACCCCCGACCCTGGGACTTGACACCGATCCCCACCGCTGTCCCCAGGTCATCCCTGGCTTCTCACACCTCTTGTCCTCTCTCCCTGCTCCATTTCTGCCTCTGTCTCTTCCTCTCTTCCTGTGTTTGCTCTTTCTGTCTTCCTCTGCTGTCTTTCTCTATTTCTCCTCCACCTCTTTTTCCTGGGCTCTCTTCCACCTCTCTCTTCTCGGTCCTTTGATGCTTCTCTCTCTGCTTTCTCTGTGTGTGTCTCTGTCTGTTGCTCTCTGTCTCCATGTCTCTGCTTTTCTGTTTTTCTTGGGTATGGTTCTCTTTGTCTTTCTCCCTTCCCTTCCCGCCCCCCACCAGCCTGGGTCTCCCCTCCATCTCTCCTTCACCATCCTCTCCTGTTCTGTCTCTCCTGTAGCATCCGCCCCAACATCTTTGTGGGCCGAGCAGAGGGCACCACGCAGTACCTCAAATGGTACTTTGAGGTGATGGTGGACGAGGTGGTTCCATTCCTGACGGCTCAGGCCACCCACCTGAGGGTGGGCTGGGCCCTCACTGAGGGCTACAGCCCCTACCCCGGGGGCGGCGAGGGCTGGGGCGGCAACGGGGTCGGCGATGACCTCTATTCCTACGGCTTTGACGGGCTGCACCTCTGGACAGGTACCTGGACCCTTCTAGGGGACCCTCAACCTCGACCATTGACCCCAGGGTTTCTAAGGGTCTCACTGCACACCTTGGGGTTCTTGGGATCTTGACCCCTTTACTCCTCATTTTCCAAGACCTTAACTCCAGAGCTTCCAGAATCTTGGCCCTCACCTGTTTCTTCATAAGCCCCAGAACTCTGATCCCAGAGGAAGTCTGATCTCTGACCTGAGAGATCCTAGAAAACTGCCCCGATTATTATGGCTTCTGATCTTTGACTTCTGACCCCAATGATTCCAGAATCCTAACTCTAGGACAGCTTTAATGTCTGACTCCTACACCTCTCAGGAACCTAACCTCAGAGGAAACTTGACCTCTGCCCCTAATCTCTAAGAGCACTTGACCTTGGAGATCCTAAAACCCCATTGGATCCTCTAATATCTACCCTTGTCTCTTGAGCCCACTGGTTCTGCTGGACCTCTGACTTCTGACTTCTTCTCGGTGATCTCTGTGCAGGACACGTGCCACGCCTGGTCACTTCCCTGGGCAGCACCTCCTGGCCCCCGAGGACGTGGTCAGCTGCTGCCTGGACCTCAGTGTGCCGTCCATCTCTTTCCGCATCAATGGCTGTCCCGTGCAGGGCGTCTTCGAAGCCTTCAACCTTGATGGGCTCTTCTTCCCTGTTGTCAGCTTTTCGGCTGGTGTCAAGTAAGGACTCATCCCTGCTCCCTTGCCAGTCTCCAGACCAGGGCCTGTCCTAAGACAGCTTCTGCAGGCACGCCGTGGCCTGCTATGGGGCCAGGACCCAGCGGCCTACCCTCAGGACCGACGGGCCAGACCCCTGTGTGAGGGTCACCGTGATACTCTCCATGTTCTCCCAGTGACCTCCACTTCTCCCCGATCTCCATGTGCCCACATTTCACCGTGACCTTCTAATGATTAATAAGTTTCTCCCAGTGACCTCCCAAATGAAGCTTTGACCCTCCCAATTATTCTATGCTATTCCAATGACCTCCAAATGATTTCAAAATCTGAATGATGATCTTCTAGTGACCACAAAGGCTCCCAATGATCTTGGACTCTCCCAATGACTTCATGCTCTTAACAACTCCTCAATGACTCCAGCTTCTCTCAGTGATATTCTAAGAGCTCCATAATCTCCCAGCTACCCCTCAATGACGACAGTTATTTCAAAGACTTCTCAGTAGCCCAGTGTTTTCCCAATGACCCCAAGCTCTGTGTGTGACTTCTCACCATTTCAGTGGTAATTATGGTTTCTCAAGGTAACACCTTGAAAGTCTCAGTGACTTCCGGATGACCTTCTTCTTGGTCTCCCCCAAACCTTCTGGTATCTCTAAATGCTCTATTGACCCAGGACCTCCTCCAAAAGGACCTTCCTGTGACCGTGGATTAACTCCTTAGTGACCTGGCCCTCACTTTACTTTTTTTGACTTTCTAACAATTTCTATTGCCTTCTGACAGTTTCTTTGGCCTTAGACTTTACTGATTCCTAAAATTGCCTCCATGACCCTATGACTGTCTACTGACCTCGAGTCAACCCACACCTCCCACCAATTCCAGGATTGCTCCCTTCCCCTCCCGGAGTACAGACTCTGCTTGGTAAACTGCCCTCACTAGTGACCCCGCCCTCCCATCTAGAGTGCGGTTCCTCCTTGGTGGCCGCCATGGAGAATTCAAGTTCCTCCCTCCTCCTGGCTACGCCCCTTGCCACGAGGCTGTGCTCCCACGAGAGCGACTCCATCTGGAACCCATCAAGGAGTATCGGCGGGAAGGGCCACGGGGGCCCCACCTGGTGGGCCCCAGCCGCTGCCTCTCACACACCGACTTTGTGCCCTGCCCTGTGGACACTGTCCAGGTACTGCCTGTTCTGTAAGCGTTTCCTGGAGTGGCAGACTCCCTTAGGAGTCAGTGAGGTGGGCAGCTGAGCTGGAAGCTGGGGACCTTGTTGTTTGACAGATGGGGAAACTGAGGCAGGAGGGAGGCAAAGGAATCTCTCCAGCCATAATCTCAGTTTCAGGGGGTCCTCACGATAGCCCCCTAAAGAAAAGACTATTATTGGGACTTCCCTGGTGGCTAAGGCTCTGTGCTCCCAACACAGGGGGTCTGGGTTCGATCCCTGGTCAGGGAAGTAGATCCCACATGCTGCAACTAAAGATCCTGCATGCCATGATGAAGATAGAAGGTCCTGCATGCTGCAACTAAGACCTGGTGCAGCCAAATAAATCAGTAGAAATAAATATGTAATAAAAGAAAAGACTATTATTGCCCCAATATACAGTTGAGGAAAGTGAGGCCCAGAGAGGTCGAGCAGGTCATGCAAGTCACACACCTGATTTGAACCCAGGTGGTCTGATCCCAAAGCCTGTGATCATATCCACCATGATTTGTGGAGCATCTATTCCAGGCCTCCCCCCATTCCTCTTATCCCAACCTGAGCTCCCCACCCTTCCCTCCAAGTATGTTCCTCCAAGAGGGGATATAAGTCATGTTTAAGAGCCTGATCACAAGGGTCTGACTTTCAGCATGTCACTGTGGGCATGCGACTTCACTTCTCTGTGCCTTGTTCCCTCACCTGTGAGGAAAAGGGAAGAATGAGAGAATGCACCTGTAGCGTGGTTGTGAAGTTTAGATGAATTAATGTATGTGAAGTGCTTAGCATGGTCCTAAGAAAATGTTAAGCCCTCAATTGAGTTATTGTCATTATGGGTAAAGTGAGTGAGTGAAAGTCACTTAGTCGTGTCCAACTCTTTGTGACCCCATGCACTGTACAGCCCGTGGAGTTCTCCAGGCCAGTATGGAGTGGGTAGCCTTTCCCTTTTCCAGGGGATCTTCCCAACCCAGGGATTGAACCCAGGTCTCCCACATTGCAGACAAATTCTTTACCAGCTGAGACACAGGGGAAGCCCAAGAATACCAGAGTGGGTAGCTTATCCCTTCTCCAGCAGATCTTCTCGACCCAGGAATTGAACCGGGGTCTCCTGCACTGCAGGTGACTCTTAACCAACTGAGCTATCAGGGAAGCCCTGCCATTATGGGCAGTAGTAATGTTATGGGAGATCAACCTGCCATCCCCCTGTAGCTGGGCCTGGATGTCTCCCTTCCCCTCCCCAACCAGTCAGCCTCAAGAGCTGTCCACCTGGTCTCCTGGACACCCCCTCCCCACTCCTCCCCTCACAACCCAACCTGGTCCAACTATGTGCCAGGTATTTATACAAACTACAGTTGATCCTTGGACAATGCAGGGGGTTTGGGGCGCAACCCCAGCACAGTTGAAAGCCCCAGTACTACTATTTCTGTCTTAGATACGAAAGAAT
This sequence comes from Aepyceros melampus, assembly GCA_006408695.1. NCBI lineage: Eukaryota > Metazoa > Chordata > Mammalia > Artiodactyla > Bovidae > Aepyceros > Aepyceros melampus. Next base: position 481,290 of record SJXQ01005678.1, read on the forward strand.
TGGTAAATGACACGCGCAAGAGCAGGAAGCTGAAACAGTTGGGATAGAATGACCCAAACCCTTCTTTTGATTCCGCATATTGTGATCTCAATCAAACACAAACTTTTCCCTGCCTCGAGTTAATCAGAGATCTGTAAAATGAAAACATGGGGCTTCCCAGATGATGCTGCTATAAAGAATCCTCCTCCCAATGCAGGAGACTCAAGGCATGGGTTCGATCCCTGGGTTGGGAAGATATGCTGGAGTAGGAAATGGCAACCCACTCCAGTATCTTGCCTGGAAAATTCCATGGACAGAGGAGCCTGGCAGGCTACAGTTCATGGGGTTGCAAAGATTCAGACATGACTGAGCACATACACACACTTAGACACACACACACACACACAATGAAAATACAGGTACTATATTTACTGAAAAAAATCCATGCAGTTCAAGCCTGCATTGTTCGAGGGGCTACTATATATAACATTTAGTAACCTATGTAGATGATTTCACTGAACCCATATAAAGTAAGTATTGTGTTGGCCAAGAAGTCTGTTCGAGTTTTTTCATATGATCCTATGGAAAAATCAGAACGAACTTTGTGGCCAACCCAATATTATGAGTTAACATTGTTCCAGTTTTCATTGTACAGAGAAGGAAAGAGACCCATCCGTTCATTCAGCAAACATCTCCAGAGCGTCTCCTCTGGGCTGGCAGGGCTGGGGAAATGCTGGAGACAGACACAGCCTCAGCTCTGCCCTCACGGAGCTCCCAGTCCACAGGGGGAGACAGACTCATCCCCAGATAATTCCTTGATTCTGAGGATGTCAAGTCCTGAGCATCCATCCTGGAGGCAGGACGAGGTGATGGGGAGCAGGGCTTGAATGGCAGGAAAGGTCTAAAGAGCTCCTGGTGAACTCTCCAGAGCTGGTGCATGTTCTTGGGAAGCCTGTTTATGGCGCGGGGTGGAGGGAACTCAGGGACCTCACAGATGTCCCCTATCCCCAGATTGTCCTGCCTCCCCATCTGGAGCGTATTCGGGAGAAGCTGGCTGAGAACATCCATGAACTCTGGGCACTGACTCGCATCGAGCAGGGCTGGACCTATGGCCCGGTGAGTGGACGGGGGAGAGAGGCTAGACTGGCTATGGAGGAGTGAGAACCGCTTGCTACTGGGGAGGGGCCGGGGGTTGGAGGAGGAGACTTTGGGAGGGCTCCTTGGGTTTCAAGTGGCAGAATGAAGGGTAAGAGGTCAGAGGTCACAGTCTGGGAGTGTTGGGGAGGGAAGAGGAGCCAAGGAGTAACTCTGGGGTTCTCCAGGTTCGGGATGACAATAAGAGACTGCACCCCTGCCTCGTGGATTTTCACAGCCTCCCGGAGCCCGAGAGGAATTACAACCTGCAGATGTCGGGGGAGACGCTCAAGTGAGGAGGGGACTGGGGAACAGGGCCCTGGGCCTGGCCGCTGGGCAGCAGGGCACAGGGTAACAGGGAGAGCGAGACAGAGACTGAGAGAGAGAGAAATAGAAAAAAGAGCAACACAGGGAGTGGGAGATGGGGATTGTGAAACTGACAGAGGGTGAGTCAGAGATAGAGGCATAAAGAGAGATGCTCAGGACTTCCCTGGTGTTCGAGTGGTTAAGAATCGCCTGCCAAGGTGGAGGACACGGGTTCAATCCCTGATCTGGGAGGATTCCACATGCTGCAGGGCAAATAGGCCTGTATGCCACAACTACTGAGCCCACGCACTGCAACTACTAAAGGCCGAGGCCCTAGAGCCTGTGTTCTGCAGCAAGAGACGCCACCACCATGAGGAGCCTGAGCACTGCAACTAGAGAGCAGTCCCCACTCACTGCAACGAGAAGGGCCTGTGCAGCAACGAAGGCCCAGTGCCACCCCAAATAAACAATAAATGAGTAAATAATTTAAAGACAAACATTTCTATATACGAGCAATGTATACACTGGAAAACAACATTTTTAAAATTACTATTATTTAAAATGGTTCCCCTTGCTAAACAAAGATGCACAGTAAGTGGAAGAAAGAGAAAGAGACAAGGAAAGAAGCAGAGAGGAAAAGAATACAATCAAAGAAATATAGAGACAGAGACACAGGGAGAGACAGGAGTCAGAAAGGCAGAGAGATGGGACAAACACCCAGAAAACCAGAGCAGGAGACAGGGAGGGAGCTGGTGACCCAGAGTCAGAGCTGACAGGGGCCGGGGGAGGAGGGGAGCCGGGCTGGGGGAGGGGAGGCTAGGGACAGGGTGGCCATGTGGGGTGACCTGCTCCCCGGCCCCACCCCGGCCCCAGGACTCTACTGGCTCTGGGCTGCCCGTGGGCATGGCGGACGAGAAGGCGGAGGACAACCTGAAGAAGACGAAACTCCCCAAGACGTGAGTGTGGGTGACCTGGGCCCCACCTGGGGAATAGAGAAGGGGGCTGGGGATGCCATGGTGAGGGCTGGAGTGATCGAGAGCTGGAGTGGTGAGGCTGAGGTCAGGGACAAAGGGGCCATGGGTTGGGGTGGAGGTGGTAGGACCAGGGATGAGGGCTGTAGGGTCAGTGGTGAGCGTCCTAGGGAGTTGAGAACGCAGAGTTAGGAGTTCCTGAGAGAGTGGGAATGAGTCAGACTCAGGGTCAGGGTCTCCATGGAGTCGGGAAAATGAGAGAGCAGAAGTTGTGTTTCTGAGTTGGAGATGCGGGGTCAATGGAAAGAGGTGAGAAATTGCTGGAGTTGTCAGTAAGGGATCCCGAAATGATAGATGAGAGGTCAGAGGTCCTGGGGATAGATGCCAAGGTTCAGAAGTCAAGGACTTCAGTTTGAAATGATAGGGTCTTGAAATCAGAGGTAAGAAGCCTCCAAGTCAGAGGTGAGAGGTCAGAGCACCCCAGGACCAGAGATGAGGCTCCCAAGATCAAGATGAAAGGGTCACAGAGGCCAGAGGTCAGTGAAGTCAAAGCCCTTGCTAGGGTCACAGGATCCTGGGGTCTGAGGTCAGGTAAGCTTATTCGAGAACCTTGATGTCAGATGGGAGTTCCCTGGTGGTCCAGTGGCTAAGACTTCATGCCTCCAATGCAGGGGGCCTGGCTTTGACCCCTGGTCAGGGAACTAGATCCCACATGTCACAACCAAGAGTTTGCCCACCACAACTAAAGATCCTGCATGCTACCCCATGCAGCCGAATAAATAAATGAATATATTGAAAAAGAACCCTACTGTCAGAGATCAAAGGTCAAAAGTTTCAAAGATCATGGGATCCTAAGGACCAGGGTCAGAGGTCAGGGGACTCGTGGCACAGAGCCCAGTAGTGGAGGCGAGGGCCTCATCCCGCTGGCTCCCCGCCGCTGCCCGCAG
>SJXQ01005678.1:485325-509344 GCA_006408695.1 Aepyceros melampus
TTGACCACTGAGCTGACTCAAGCTTTGCCTGGGCTATGGCTGCAACACTGAGCAGCCAGACCAGGAACCCAGTGAACTCTGACCCTGACCCCTGACTCCAGTTCATGATCCCCAGCTCTGACCCCTGACCCCTAACCTCTGGACTATGTCTACAATGTGGAGCCACCCAACCAAGCACTCAGAGAGCCTCTAAGCCCTACTCCTAACTTGACCGCTGACCTATCACTGACCCCTGACCCCAGCCTCAACCCCTGCCCCCAACTCCAATTTCTATCCCCCTCCCTGACCCTGATTCTGACTCCTTCTCCCCGATCCTGCTTTCAGCCCTTGATTCTTAACATCGACCTTAATCTTGACCCTTCACCGCAGACCATGACCGTGACTGACCCAACTTTCTCCCTCCATGTCTCTATTGCTACTTCGTCTCTGAAACTCTCAACTGCTAGAGGGACAGAGGGGAAGTCTCAGTAGGCCCCTCCTACTTCTCTGTGACGGCTCTGAGAGTCCCCAGTTCTTCTTAACACCAAAAGCTGTCCCTTTCCCCCACAGCACCCCAAGGCCCTTACATCTCCCGATCTCCCCCATCAACCCAGCGTCTCTTACTCTGCCTGGCCCCACGTGCAGGTCAGGTGGAGAGCCAGTCTCGCTGGGACCGAGTGCGCATCTTCCGGGCAGAGAAATCCTATGTGGTGCAGAGTGGCCGCTGGTACTTCGAGTTCGAGGCGGTCACCACCGGCGAGATGCGAGTGGGCTGGGCGAGGCCCGAGCTGCGCCCAGACGTGGAGCTGGGAGCGATGACCTGTCCTATGTCTTCAACGGGCATCGCGTGGGTAGCTCCCTGGCTCTGCTCTGCCAGGCCCTGTGATCCTTCCAACACTCATGCAGTCTAGCCCTGCCTCTCTATCTGTGTCTCACTCTGTCCACCCATCCCTGAATCTACCTTCCCATTCATCCCTCCATCCTCCCCCAACCTCTGTCCGTGCATATATCCATCCACATCCATCTCTCTATCCAACCATCCATCTGTCATTTCATCCAGACATCTTCTCGTCCAAAGAATCACTTAGGCATCCACGTTTCCATCTATTCAGGTAGTTGTCACTTCAGCCATTCACCTTTTTTAACTAATTTGTGATTTCATTTATTCGTTCATCTGTCTAATAATTTAGTGAAGTGAAGTCACGCAGTCGTGTCCGACTCTTTGCGACCCCATGGACTGTAGCCTACCAGGCTCCTCTGTCCATGGGATTTTCCAGGCAAATAGTACTGGAGTGGATTGCCATTTCCTTCTCCAGGGGATCTTCCCGACCCAGGGATCGAACCCGGGTCTCCCGCATTGTAAACAGACGCTTTACCATCTGAGCCACCAGGGAAGTCCTAATAATTTAATGTTTCATTTATCCATTCAACTATCCAATAATCTAATGCATACAGACGTCGTCTATTTATCCATCACCCACACAGACCTATGTGTCTGTCTGTACTTGCTTCCTTCCCTCCATCAACCCAGGTAGACTCTCAGCTTTCATTTCATTCCTCCATCCAGCCATACACCTGCTTCCCATCCATCTATCCATCTCATTATTCATGTGTCTGTTCTGGGGCATATGGGTATAGATGCGTACATATGGGGGACATTGATAGGTTAGTTTCTCCTTTCCATTCCTCTACTTTCTGCTTCCCCCAACCTTCCAAGAACACCTGGGTGGTCTTTACAGTCCCAGTCATGAAAACAACAGAGAACCCAGGCAAAAGGGATGAGACAGAGAGATGGCTGGGAAGGGAAAGCATGAACGCCTGGCCCTTACCTTCCAAAACCATGGATGCCAATGTGGGGAAACAAGGGGGACGCTGTGGGGCTGACCCTTCCTCTGTCCCACACGCACTGGACCTGATGCCTTGCGTGTGTGTCTTGACATGTCTCCCCCTGCTCCCATATCTCTCCAGGTCTCTGTATGTCTCTCACACCACGTCTCCCCGTCACTCCTCACAGGGTCAGCGCTGGCACCTGGGCAGTGAACCGTTTGGGCGTCCCTGGCAGTCGGGAGACGTCGTGGGCTGCATGATCGACCTCACAGAGAACACCATCATCTTCACCCTCAACGGCGAGGTCCTCATGTCCGATTCCGGCTCAGAAACAGCCTTCCGCGATATCGAGATTGGGGATGGTGAGGGCCGGCCTCGGGGCCCCTCTCTGGTTTCCTTCCATCTCACCTGACCCTACACCATCCCCTCCAGCCCCCTGCTCTTCCATCCCCTCTTTCCATGGCATCCTCCCCATGGCTGACCCTGCCTCTCCCACCTATCCTCACCCCTGCCTGTCTATCCCCTCCCACCAGGCTTCCTGCCTGTGTGCAGCTTGGGACCTGGCCAGGTGGGTCACCTGAACCTGGGCCAGGACGTGAGCTCCCTGCGGTTCTTTGCCATATGTGGCCTCCAGGAAGGTTTTGAGCCATTTGCCATCAACATGCAGCGGCCAGTCACTACCTGGTTCAGCAAAGGCCTTCCTCAATTTGAGGCCGTGCCTCCTGAGCACCCGCACTATGAGGTGAGGACTGACCCCACTCAACAGCCTCAGATCTGCTTCCACACCTCATTCTCGCCACAGTTCTCTTCCCCAAGCTTCTCTTCATCTTCTGTTAATATGTTAGACCACAAACCCTGTAGAAGTGAATGTCAGGATGGTGGACTCCCAGGGCTGCCTTGCAGGGTATCAGTTCAGTTGCTGTGTCATGCCAAACTCTTGGCGACCCCATGGACTGCAGCACGCCAGGCTTCCCTGTCCATCACCAACTTCTGGAGCTTGCTCAAACTCATGTCCATCGAGTTGGTGATGCATCCAACCGTCTCATTCTCTGTCAGCCCCTTCTCCTCCTTCCTTCAACCTTTCCCAGTATCAGGGTCTTTTCCAATGAGTTAGTTCTTCACAGCAGGTGGCCAAAGTATTGGAGTTTCAGCTTCAGCATCAGTCCTTCCAATAAGTATTCAGGACTGATTTCCTTTGGGATTGACTGATTGGATCTCCTTTCAGTCCAAAGGACTCTCAAGAGTCTTCTTCAACACCACAGTTCAAAAGCGTCAATTCTTCGGTGCTCAGCTTTCTTTATACTCCAACTCTCACATCCATACATGATTACTGGCAAAACCATAGCTTTGACTAGATGGACCTTTGTTGGCAAAGAAATGTCTCTGCTTTTCAGTATGCTGTCTAGCTTTTCTTCCAAGGAGCAAGTGTCTTTTAATTTAGGTAATTTTAATTGTAGGGTATAACTTTAGCAAAAACACACCTTTCTGAGCTCCAGGTAGCTTGCCTACAAAATAGGGGGAGGGAGGAAAGAGAAGCTGAATTAGGTGACCTCACTGGAAATTTTCAGCCCTTATAACAATTTGATGCTACCAAGGGTTTCTGCTTGGTGCTTAAGTCACTTCAGTCGTGTCCAACTCTTTGCGACCCTATGGACTATAGCCTGCCAGGCTCCTCTGTCTGTGGGATTCTCCAGGCAAGAATATTGGAGTAGGTTGCCATGCCCTCCTCCAGGGGATCTTCCCAACCCAGGAATTGAACCCATGTCTCCTGTGGCTCTTGCTTGCAGGAGGATTCTTTTACTGCTGAGCCAACAACAAGGCTTAAAGAAATATAAATCCCTGGGCACATTTCGGCACCTTCCTTACTAATTGTTATGTAGGGTGGTTTTTGGGGGGCGTTTCCCTGGGCACATTTTGGCACCTTCCTTACTAATTGTTATCTAGGGTGGTTTTTGGGGGGCGTTTCCCTGGGCACATTTCGGTACCTTCCTTACTAATTGTTATCTAGGGTGGTTTTGGGGGGTCGTTTCCCTGGGCACATTTCAGCACCTTCTTACTAATTGTTATCTAGGGTGGTTTTGGGGGGGTGTTTCCCTGGGCACATTTCAGCACCTTCCTTACTAATTGTTATCTAGGGTGGTTTTGGGGGGCAGTTACTTGTTTTGGGGGAGGACTGTGCTCTGCCTTTGTCACGGCACATAAACTTCTCTGGTTGTGGCACTTGGGCATAATTGCTCCGTTGCATGTGGAATCTTAATTCCCTGACCAGGGATTGAATCCATGTCCCCTGCATTGGAAGGTGGGTTCCTTACCACTGGACCACCAGGGAAGTCCCAGGGGTTACTTATTTTTTAGTAACTCTTCATTAATCTGAGTATCCTAATTTTTAGACCCTAGTGCCTTTCTTTCTCAAGGTTAAACTCCGCGTCATAGTCTGATCATGAAAACCCCATATAGACCAAAGTGATGGTCCTTTTCTCAACCTGGAAAGAACTTGAATTCCACATGGCAGAGCTTCAGCTGATACTTTACAATCAGACAGGCCTTGAGTTGGCCTTTTCCCTGTTTTGTGACCTGGGGCATATGACTCTCCTTCTGATCATCAGTTTTCTTTTCCTAGGCATAGCCCCGATCTCCCACTCATACACTCTCTCTTTTCTGAATTACTTAGATAAGTTAGAGACATCTTGCCTCTTTATCCCTAAATATTTCAATATGCATTTCTTTGGAACAAGCTATACTCTTACATAGCAGCAGGTATGAAAATAGGGAAATTTAACATCCATACATACTATTACCTAATTTATAATCCATATTCAAACTGAGTTCATTGTGGTAATAATGTTTCTTTTTATTTTTCTGGTCCAAAATCCAAGCCAGGGTTACACGTTACAGTTAGTTCTTGTGTCTCTTCAATGTATATAAAATACTCTGGAGTCTTTCATTGTCTTTTATGACACTGGTGTTTTTGAAGGGGGCAGACCAGTTATTTTGCAGAATACACCTCAATTTGGGTAGGTCTCATGTCTCCTTGGGTTTCCCAGGTGGGAAAGAACCTGCCTGCCAAGGCAAGGAACATAAGAGGCCTGGGTTTGATCCCTGGGTTGGGAAGATCTCCTGGAGGAGGGCCTGGCAACCCACTCCAGTGGTCTGGCCTGGAGAATCCCATGGACAGAAGAGCCTGGCGGGCTGCAGTCCAGTGCATGGGGTCGCAAAGAGCTGGACGCAGTTGAAGCTACTTAGCATGCATGCATGCCTGTCTCCTCATGATTGGGTTCCGGTTACACATACTTGGCAGGAATATCATAGCAATGAGGTGGTATTCTGCTTGCTGCAGGATCTCAGAGAGGCACGCCATGGCACTATGTCTTACAGCTGATTATATTAACTCTGACTCTCTGTTTATCGTTACCACCATCAAGTTAGTGTGTTTCCCTTTGTAATTAATAAATAATTTGTGGGGAAGCATTTTAGGCTAGGTAAAAACAGAAGGGTGTTTTCTTTTCTTTTTTGGCTGAGCTTCAAAGCTTCCAGACTCTTAGTTCCCCAACCAGGGATCAAACCCGGGCCCTGGTAGTGAAAGCATCAAGTCCTAACCACTGGCCCACCAGGGAATGCCCCTATCCCTGACTTTTATTCTATTTTTTTCATCTTAAATAGAAAGGTTTTAAACAAGGGACTATCCAGTCTAGATTTGAGTTTTGGAAAAATTCCTTTTGACAGTGAGTTGTAGGTGGACAGAATAGGGGCACAAAGACTAGAGAGGTGCCTGGGGTGGGAGAGGATGCTGGAGTAGACATGCATCCTAAGTTGCTCTAGTCGAGTCCAACTCTTTGTGACCGTAAGGACTGTAGCCCGCCAGGCTCCTCTGTCCATGGGAATTCTCCAGGCAAGAATACTGGAGTGGGTTGCCATGTCCTCCAAGAGATCTTCCCGATCCAGGAATCGAACCTGAGTCTCTTAGGTCTCCTGCATTGGTAGGCAGGTTCTTTACCACTAGTGCCCCCTGGGAAGCCCAACAGGAACCTCCCAATACTTGCCACTGCCAAATGGTGTTCTCAACCCTAAGAACAGAATGTTAGACAGCAATGAGAATGATCAACTAACCCACCCACGACCATACAGACGAATCTCACAGACATAATGTTGACTGAAAGAAGCGACACAAAAGAACACATACTGTAGGACCCCATTCATAGGCACTTAAGGATGATGGACGCTACTCTGTGGTATGCTAAGTCAGGAGGGCATTACTGTGAGTGAATAATCAGACATTTAGTTATTTAGTGTACAAATCACAGGAGGAAGATGGTCAGTAGACTCATCAAGGAGCAGAGGCAAAACAGGGTTTATTTAAATTAATTAATTGATTTATTGGCTGTGTCATGTGGCACGGGGGATCTTCGTTGAGGTGCGTGGGCTCCAGAGAGTGTGGGTTCTGTAGTTGCACGTGTGGGCTTAGTTGCCCCCAGGGCATGTGGGATTTTACTGAACTGGCCGCTCAAACCATAAAGAATCCATCTGCAATGCAGGAGACGAGGGTTCGATTCTTGTATTGGGAAGATCCCCTGGCGAAGGGACTGGCTACCCACTCTAGGAATCTTGCCTGAAGAATCCCATGAACAGAGGAGCCTGGTGGGCTACAGTCCATGGGGTTGCAAAGAGTCAGACATGACTAAGCACGCATGCGCACACACACACACACACACACACACACACACACACACAGTTGGGATTTTAGTTCCCCAACCAGGGATCAAAACTGTATCCCTTTCAAAAAGAATTAACCACTGGACCGCCAGGGAAGTCTCCAGACAGAATTTATAAGAGAGAAAGGAGAGAGAGGAGAGAAAAAGATTCTGTAGACAGTTTTGGTTGCACAGTTTTGGGGTGAATTCATTGGCTGACAAGGAGCACAGAGGTCTGTCTTGGCAATTGGTCCTTGATGAGGTCAACTTGAGGTGGGGCATCAAAGAAAGGGCACTGCTCGAGTTGTTATGGAGTCTCCGGAAAATCTGAGTCTGTCTTTTGGGTTTGCAGGCCAGGGACCTGTCCCTCTCTCAGCTCCTGCCCCTTTTTTAGGCCAGGTTGTTGCATTTTCCTCATCAGAATCCCTCACATCTTTGAGAGGGTCGTGACTAAACAGGCACTGAGGAGGCTTCCAGGGGGACTGGTCGTGTGGTCCATTCCTCCATTTGAGTGCTGGAGACACAGACGTGTCTCTCCAGAATCTCACAGTGTTGTGCACTTATGATGTGTGCATTCTTCTGAGTGTTATATTTCCACAAACAACAAACTTAACAAAAATTCATCTGGGGAACCTTCAAAAAAAAAAAAAACTCTGACCCTTCTGGGCTGCTTTCCCCAAGAGGTCTCCATAAAAAAGCAGGAGGGTGGGGCCCATGTTCTGTTCACTGATGTGTTCCTAGCACTTGGAAAAGTGCCTGGCACACAGTAGGTGCTCAGTAAATATTTGTGGAGTGGATAGATGGATGGGTGGGTGGCAGGGTTCTTGGATGGGTGGGTGGAACAGTGGATAGATGGTTGGATGGATGGAAGAATGAAAGAATGGACAGATGAATGGATAGGTGGGTAGATAGAAGGGTGGATGGATGGATGGCCTAGGCTGGAGTGAATCCTGTGCACAGGCAGGTTTTGGAAGCTCCCTGAGCGATTCCAGTTTCTGACCAGGGCTGCTCATGCACAGAGGTGTCCAGACAGACAGAAGGTGAATGCACCCATGGCCAGGCTATGCGTCCCATAGGAGCTCCTCCACCCAGAGGAGTGAGTCTCTGGCTGATTCTCACACGGTGCTCTAAGGCCGAATGGTGACGGTGTGTAGTAAGGTTTAGGACCAGTGGCCCAGCCCAACCTGCTGGCTCAGCGCTTCCTGCTCCCCCTACAGGTGACTCGTGTGGACGGCACCGTGGATACGCCCCCCTGCCTGCGTCTGACCCACCGCACCTGGGGCTCCCAGAACAGTCTGGTGGAGATGCTGTTTCTCCGGCTGAGCCTTCCGGTCCAGTTCCACCAGCACTTCCGGTGCACCGCAGGGGCCACCCCGCTGGCACCCCCTGGCCTGCAGCCTCCTGCGGAGGATGAGGCCCGGGCAGCGGAACCTGATCCCGACTATGAAAACCTCGCCGCTCGGCTGGGCACTGGGCCGAGGCTGAGGGGAACAAAGAAGGAACTGCCAAGGAGGGGACACCCGGGGGTCCTGCCCAGGCTGGGGTGGAGGCCCAGCCTGCCAGGGCAGAGAATGAGAAGGATGCTACCACAGAGAAGAACAAGAAGAGAGGGTGAGTCAAGGGAGGGGCAGAGTGGGGTTTGGGGGTCTGTCCTGGGACCCCTAAGTTAGGCAACTTCAATAACTTGAGAAACCCCAGTGTATCCCAAACTGGCCCCATATGTGCTAGGTGGACTCACATTACTAAGGGATCCTATTATGTCTCAAGTGAAGGCTATTATTTCTCTGGGATACTCTAATTTCCTTGAGAATGTAAAATTGGGATGCCCCACTATATCTATGAAGAACTCCACTGTCCTTGGGGGTACCTATTGGGTCCCAAAGCTTTTCATCCAATGGACTTCATTATCTGTGAACACGAAAGGGGACCTCCGATTCTTGGTCAAGTTATCTATGCCCCCAAGGCATTCCAATGAACACCACTGGTCTTCTAAATTGGAGTAATTTCTGTGTCTCAAATATACCCCCCCCCCAAAAAAAAAAACTAAGGGAGACCCTCAAAGGGCCACTAAACTTGGACTGAAACCAAATCTGCTTTTCCCCTATGGTGGCAATGGTTTTCAGTGGGATGTATTTCTGTGTCTCTTGAGGGGATGTGTGGAAATGATGGGAGATTTTGGGTTGTCACAGTTTTGAGGAGACATACTGCCTGCTGGGGGCTCCAGGGATTCCACATTCCTTCAGTGTATAAGACAGTGCCACAGGGAAGAGCTGTCCTTTCCCAAAAGCCTTTAGCACCCACATGAGACATGCTGACTTGGGAGGACCACTGTACGCTTCCCAAGGCAACCTCCATTTTCCCAGAGGCACCTTTAAATCTGGGTAACCCGACATCCGAAAACACAGAGATCCTCCAAGGTGGACACTCCTGACGCAACTGGGATTTCAGCCTTCTAGAAGCGAGGCCTTGGGTATCGAAATGGGGTGTAGTTAGGATGGATGTGGGGCTTTCCTGGTGGCTCAGCAGTAAAGAATCCACCTGCTGATGCCTGCCAGTGTGGGAGGCGTGGGTTTGATCCCTGGGTGGGGAAGATCCTCTGGAGAAGGAAATGGCAGCCCACTCCAGTATTCTTGCCTGGAAAATCCCATGGACAGAGGAGCCTGGTAGGCTACAGTCCATGGGGTCACAAAGAGTCAGACACAACTGAGCATGCACACACGCACACACATACGTATGTACATATGTAGGATGAATGTGGAGGCATGAACATTGTGATGGGAGGGCTGGGGGACTGGGCTGGAGAGTGAGCCTCATGACAGCTTCTTTTCATCACCAGGTTCTTGTTCAAAGCCAAGAAGGCCGCCATGATGACCCAGCCACCAGCCACGCCCACTCTGCCCCGACTCCCTCATGAGGTGGTGCCTGCTGATGACCGTGATGACCCTGAGATCATCCTCAATACCACCACGGTGCGAACCAAGGGCCCTCGGCAGACTTCCAAATTCCATGCCATAATCCCCAGTTAATTGCCCTTATCTGGGGATACCCCAGTACCTACTGGAAACCACAAAATATAGTACACATCAATTTAAACCCTTTGAACCCCTAAATCCATATAGCTAAGGGCCTAAAAGTTGCAGGGAACACAATGAAGTCATGAGGCATGCTGACCTAACTCCTAGGGATCCCCAAATCCCAAGGATAAGCCAACATAGACTCTGGACCCCAATATCTGGGTTCACCCTTGTAAACTCACCACCCCCAAATTTAACAGCTATTCTAGTGGCTCAGATGGTAAAGTGTCTGCCCTCAACGTGGGAGACCTGGGTTCAATCCCTAGGTTGGGAAGACTGGAGAAGGAAATGGCAACCCATTCCAGTATTCTTGCCTGGAAAATCCCATGGATGGAGGAGCCTGTTAGGCTACAATCCATGGGGTCACAAAGAGTCAGAAATGACTGAGTGACTTCACTTTCACTTTCACTAGTATATTCCTGGAGCCAGAATTCACAATAATCCCAATGTAGTTTTCAGTTCAGTTCAGTTCAGTTCGGTCGCTCAGTCGTGTCCAACTCTTTGCGATCCCATGAATTGCAGCACGCCAGGCCTCCCTGTCCATCACCAACTCCCAGAGTTCACCCAAACCCAATGTAGTTTTGGGATTCCCCAAATCTGGGATTCCCCAAATATTTTCTGAGACAAATAGCCTAGTGGTGAGAGGGACCCAAATTTGAGGGTATCACAAAACTGTCCCAAAAGTTTCCCAGATCTCGAAATACATCAGTAGATACAGAAAGAGAGGGTCTCAAATGCAGTAATTTCTTGTCAAACCCCCAGAGGACACTGAGAATCCAGGGAAACCAACTAAAAGTCCCAGGGAGGCCCACTGACTGCTGCTCTCCCCTTTGCCTCTCCAGTACTATTACTCTGTGAGGGTCTTTGCCGGCCAGGAGCCCAGCTGCGTGTGGGTGGGCTGGGTCACTCCTGACTACCACCAGCATGACATGAACTTCGACCTCAGCAAGGTCCGAGCAGTGACAGTGACCATGGGAGACGAGCAAGGCAACATCCACAGCAGGTGTGGGCAGGGGTGGGGGCTGTGGGGGGCAGTCACCCTGGGCACTGCCCTTTCCCTTCCTCCTGTCTTCCTGCTTATCTTCCTCCCCATGGCTCTTACTCTGAGTTTTCCCTCCTCCTCTTGTTTTTTTGGTAAATTTTGGCTGCTCTGGGTCTTCATTGCAGCACGCAAAGCTTTCTTGAGTTGCAGTGTGCGCCTTAGTTTGCCCCACGGTATGTGGGATTTTAGTTCCCTGACCAGGGATCAAACACACAACCCCTGCATTGGAAGGCGGATTCTTAACCACTGGACCGCCAGGGAAGTCCCCTCCTTTCCCATCTTGCCATCCTCTTTCTAGTTTAGCTCCTTTCTCTGTTCTCTCCTTCTGCTTCTTTTCCTTCTTCTCCTTCCAGAATCCACCACCAGCTCCTAAGAATTCTAGCTCCGAGGGGCTCAGGGTCTGGATGAGGGGTTTCAGTGCTCATGTCTGCAGGTGGTGGGTGTTTGGGGGTGGGACTCAGTCCTGGTATTCTGGTAGCTCAGGGAAGGGGGTGTCCAGGGGTTCAGAACGCCTGGGGATCAGTGTGCTGACCACTCCTGTGTCCTCCAGCCTCAAGTGCAGTAACTGCTACATGGTGTGGGGCGGAGACTTCCTGAGCCCTGGGCAGCAGGGTCGGATCAGCCACACGGACCTTGTCATTGGCTGCCTGGTAGACTTGGCCACTGGCCTAATGACTTTTACCGCCAACGGCAAAGAGAGCAACACCTTTTTCCAGGTGAGCCCAGCCCCTCAGCAACTTAGCAATAGCATCCTCATGACCTAGCATCCCAGGACAGCCCACCCAGAGGACAGACCCCAGGGAGACAGGACAAAAACAACCTCACGACAGGCCAGAGCTGTATTATGGCTATGGGAGGGGCCTGCGAGACACTCTACTGACATCCAGAAAGAGGAAAACAGAGCAGAGCCTTGACCTTGGAGAGAGGTCCGTATTCCATCTTGGGCTGGGTGGTACCAGTCCCCACCTTTTCACCAATCAGGGAAAACCCTAGGATGGACCAGAATTCTAAAATGGTATTTTCCTTTTTAACATTTGATTATGAAAGGTTTCAAGAACACAACAAAATTAAAGGAATTGTATAGTGAGGGCCTATATACCTCCATCACGAATCTGCAAAGTCCCAGATGAGAGGTTCCCCTGAGGAGGTGGAGGAGGTTGAGGAGGTTGGCCTTGCTGGATCAGAGGTGGTACAGTCCATGAGCAACCTCAGGGCCACTGTGGAGCCTCCTATGCCCTTTGGATCTGTAGGCACCAGCAGGATCAGGCTGGGGCAACTCACTCCAGAGTTTGGGATCTAGAATCAACACCACCTCCAGTTCATCCTCTTCGTCACCCTGCCCTCTTTTCCCTTGCCAGGTGGAACCCAACACAAAGCTGTTCCCTGCCGTCTTTGTCCTCCCCACGCACCAGAACGTGATCCAGTTGAGTTGGGGAAACAGAAGGTCGGTGATGGGGCGCGAATGGGGGCAGGCTGAGGAAGGAGGCGCGGGAGGTCAGGCTGAAGTGTGTGTGGCAGGAGTGCAGTCTGGGAGGTCTTCCTGGAAGCGGAGTGGCAGGATCCAGCGGACTGGGAATCCTGACCTGTGCACTCCTCTGCGTCCCGCAGAACATCATGCCGCTGTCAGCCGCCATGTTTTTGAGCGAGCGCAAGAACCCCACGCCGCAGTGCCCGCCGCGGCTGGAGGTGCAGATGCTGATGCCCGTGTCTTGGAGCCGCATGCCCAACCACTTCCTGCAGGTGGAGACGCGGCGGGCAGGCGAGCGGCTCGGCTGGGCAGTGCAGTGCCAGGAGCCGCTCACCATGATGGCGCTGCACGTCCCCGAGGAGAACCGGTCAGGGCCAGCTCCGGCGCCCGGGGGTGGGGCGGGTACCTCAAGCCCTCCGGGGTCTGGATCCCACTGGGTACCTCCTCCCCACTACCTTTGGGGCTCCAGATGACACCCCAAGAGGCCCCAGACCACCCTATTTTCCGCAGATAGCACACCAGGGGGCTCTCAGTCCATTTCAGCAGGCTCAGACTCACCTCCAGAGACGCAGACTCAACCCAGGCACCTCCAGATAACACCCCAGAGAACTCCAGACCCATCTCAGGGAGCCAGATCCACATCAGGAATCCCACACAACACCCCAGGGGCCTCAAGTATACCTCAGAGGGTCTTGAACATTATTCAGAGAGGCTTGGATGCATCCTAGGGTCTCTAGGGCATATGCAGGGAAACTTCAGATGTGTCCCATGGAAATCTCTAACTCACTCCAGGGGACCCAGACACACCCAGCTAGAGAGTATTCTCATGGATGACAGCAAAGCTTTTACGGACTCTAAATGTGGCCAGGATCCCAGACTGACCCCAGGAGGCTTCCAACATGCTTCATCTTTCCTTTATTCACTCATTCGACAAATAGCTCTGAGCCCCTCCTGTGTGCCAACAGCATTCCGGGCTGGACTCCAAGCTCTTGTAAACGGACATCTAGCAATGCTCAGACCTGCCCAGCAGGCTTCAGATCCATCCCCAGAGGCCCCAGACGCGCCCATTTATTCATCTGTCCTACAGCAAGTACTTATGGAGCACATTTGTTGTTGTGCAGTCACGCAGTCGTGTCCGACTCTCTGCGACCCCACAGACTGCAGCACACCAGGCTCCTCCGTCCTTCACCATCTCCTGGAGTTTGCTCAAACTTATGTCCATTCAGTCAGTGATGCCATCTAACCATCTCATCCCTTATCATCCCCTTCTCCTCCTGTCCTCATCTTTCCCAACATAAGGGTCTTTTCCAATGAGTTGGCTCTTCGTATCAGGTGGCCAAAGTATTGGAGCTTCAGCTTCAGCATCAGTCCTTCCAATTAGTATTCAGGGTTGATTTCCTTTGTGTTTAGTCCGTTTTAGGTGCTGGGAATATAGCAAACAAACAATAAACAAACGAAATAGGCACGAATGTCCTGTCCTGATGAACTTTACATTCTGGTGGTGGTCAAATATATCCAGGGTACTCAGACTTGCCAGAGCGGGATTTAGACCCAACCTGGAATCCCACATACATCTCTCAGTCACTAGATCTTTTCCCTGGACCCTTAGATCCCCAGGGTACCAGACCATCCTATAAACCCCAAATGCATCCCAGGGAGCCCCCAGACCAGTGAGGGACTTCCAGAACCATCAAAAAGTCTCCTAGACTCAGCCCCACAGACCTCACAGAATCTTGACCCAGCGGAACACTGGGATTCCCTTCTAGGGCCACCAACACCCGCCTGAGCACTCTTGGCCTCTCGGGTCTGTATCTCTGTCTCCCACCTCGTCTGCTTGCTCTGTCTCTGAATGTGGCCCATCTCCACCGCAGATGCATGGACATCCTGGAGTTGTCTGAGCGCTTGGACCTGCAGCGATTCCATTCGCACACCCTCCGCCTCTACCGCGCTGTGTGCGCCCTGGGCAACAACCGCGTGGCGCATGCTCTGTGCAGCCATGTGGACCAGGCGCAGCTGCTGCACGCCCTGGAGGACGCGCACCTGCCCGGCCCTCTGCGTGCAGGCTACTACGACCTCCTCATCAGCATCCACCTCGAAAGTGCCTGCCGCAGCCGCCGCTCCATGCTGTCTGAGTACATCGTGCCTCTCACGCCTGAGACCCGCGCCATCACTCTCTTCCCACCCGGAAAGAGAGCAGATAACGGTCCCCGCCGCCACGGGCTTCCTGGCGTCGGCGTTACCACCTCGCTGCGGCCTCCACACCATTTCTCAGCCCCGTGTTTTGTGGCTGCCCTGCCAGCTGCTGGGGCAGCAGAAGCCCCGGCCCGCCTCAGCCCCAGCATCCCTCTGGAAGCTCTCCGGGACAAAGCACTCCGAATGCTGGGGGAGGCAGTGCGAGATGGTGGGCAGCACGCTCGTGACCCAGTCGGAGGCTCCGTGGAGTTCCAGTTTGTGCCGGTGCTCAAGCTGGTGTCCACCCTGCTGGTAAAGACTTCCTCCTGCTTCCCTCTGTCCCGGTCTCTTCCGCTACCAAATCATCCACCCATACCTGCATACACTCCCCCTCCCATTTATGTATCCAACCATCCATGCATCTCTCCATCCATACACCCTGCACCTTCCAACTTATCCTTTTATCATCTACTCATTCACTTTTCCTTCCATCCATTCATCTGTCGTCTATTATCTTCTTTCCTTTTGTTCAATCATGTAACCAACCATCATTCCGTCCATCCATCTGTCCATTCAAACATACCCCCATCTGCCTATCCAGAAGTTCATCATCTGTTTACCCTTCCAGTCTCCACCCAATTATCTATTTGTCCACCTCTCCGTCCATCCCTGCCTCCATCTATCCAACTTTCAATCTAGTGGTCCATTCATCCTTCTGTTCATTCATACATCATTTCACTCACTGTTTCATCTATTCATCTATCCACCTACCCATTTACTTATTAATCTATTTTCCCTTCATACATCCAACCATCACCCTCCTTCCACTGTGCATCCATTCATCCACATATCCACGGATTCATCCATTCTTCCATCTTCCACCTACCTATCCATCAATCCATGCATCTCTCTATCCATATGTATTAAGTACCCACAAATCCATTCAACCATCTACACCTGTTCATTTACCCACTCATTCTCTCATTCTCCGTCCTTCTACCCATTCTTTATTTCAGGTACTCTTTCATTCACTACCCATCTCATGATTCTTACATATAAACATCCATCCAGTTTTCACACACAAATCTATCCACCCATCCATCTGTCCATCCCACCCCAGTACATGGTTATTTATGCATTTATCTATTTACCTATCCACTCATGTACTTGCTTATGCATCTATCAAACCATGTATCCACTCACCTCTCTAAACATCATTTATCCTGTCATCCATCTACCCACCATCTCTCCTTCCCCCTTTACCTTCGCCTTTCAATCCGTTATCCACCCATCCATAGACCTCTCCTTCCCACCTCTGCCATTCCATCTATTCATCCACCCAGTCACCCAGTCCTCCCCCATTCATTCATCTCTCTCTTTCCCAGCTATTTTCCCTTTCATTGACCCCCTCTCCTTCCATCTCTTAGCATCTCCATTATCTAACTTAGAGCTGGCATATACTGGGAGCTATGAGGGCCTCTATCAGATGTAGGATGTGTCCTGTCCCAGAGTCACAAACGCTCAGGTTCGGGAGAAGGGACACTCACTTGTGAAGGGAGAGGTGCTCATATTTGGCTATGTGGTCTGGGCCATGTAGATGGGACACACGGTATGGATCTGGGGGGATCTTAAGGAAGGTGGATGGTGGGACAGGGGGGATGCCATTCTTGTTTGTAGGAGGAATTGTATCCAGTCAATGCAGTGATGAATCTGGCTTGTGCTGGAGAATCAGGTCTGGGGAGTGAGGCTGGGACTTGATTATGGAAGCCTCGCAGGCTGCAGTGACAGAGCCAGCCTTTGTCCCCTAGGTGATGGGCATCTTTGGCGATGAGGATGTGAAACAGATCTTGAAGATGATTGAGCCTGAAGTATTCACTGAGGAAGAAGAGGAAGAGGAGGAAGAGGAAGGGGAGGAGGAAGAGGAGGATGAGGAGGAGAAGGAGGAAGACGAGGAGGAAGAGGCACGGGAGAAGGAAGACGAGGAAAAAGAGGAGGAGGAGACAGCAGAGGGGGAGAAAGAGGACTTGGAGGAGGGGCTGCTCCAGATGAAGCTGCCCGAGTCTGTGAAGTTACAGGTGAGCGGGTTCTTCCTGTTTTTCCAGCTTCCATCCCTCTGGGCTGGGTCTGGTGGGGCTGGAGTCTGGACTTTGACCCAAGGCAGTGGGGAGCTGCGGAGGGGCATAAAGCAGGGGAGTGCTGCTGGCTTTGAATGAGCTCTCTGGTTTCCCTGTGGGAGGTGAATTAGAGGGATGAGACCATGGAGATGGCCGCCTTGAGGATCCAGGCAGGAGACAGTGGTGGCTCGACCCAAACAGGGCTGTGGAGTTGGGAGGGAAGGCAAGAATAGTTTCAAGGAAGTCCTCATGGTCTCACCACCATCCCACCTACCACATGGCTATCATCCCACAGATGTGTAACCTGCTGGAGTATTTCTGTGACCAAGAGCTACAGCACCGTGTGGATCTCTGGCAGCCTTTGCAGAGCGCTATGTGGACAAGCTCCAGGCCAACCAGAGGGACCGCTACGCCATCCTCATGAAAGCCTTCACCATGACTGCAGCTGAGACAGCCCGACGCACTCGCGAGTTCCGCTCCCCACCCCAGGAGCAGGTCCTCTGACCCCTGACCCTAGCTGGCCTTACTGTTTACCCCTCAACCTCAGCCTCTCCCCTTGCCCTGGATGATACTCAACCTCTAAATCTGACTTTGCCCTCTGATCCTATTGATACACTTATCTGTTACTCTCTTGTTTGTGTGTGTGAGTCGCTCTGTTGTGTCCGACTCTGCAACCCCATGGACTGTAGCCTGCCAGGCTCCTCTGTCCATGAAATTCTCTAGGCAAGAATACTGGAGTGAATTGCTGTGCCCTTCTCCAGGGGGATCTTCCCAACTCAGGGATCAAACCCAGGTGTCCCTCATTGCAGACAGATTCTTTACTGTCTGAACCACCAGGAAAGCTCTGTTAACTCTCTTACCTCTCTCTTTGAACCAGACTTCTGAGTCACTGCAGACTGACCCTGACTCCTTTCGAACCTTTAGTCGCCCAGATATTCTTCACTGATTCATGAGCTTAGACAGGAACTCAGAGTTGGATATTTGATGCTCAACCTCAGAGTTCCTGCTCTGGGGTCTCTCACTCAAATCTTTGACTTTCCCTAGATCAACATGCTATTGCACTTCAAAACTGCTGAGGATGAGGAAGAATGTCCTCTCCCTGAAGAGGTCCGACAGGATTTGCTCGAATTTCATCAAGACTTGCTGACACACTGTGGTACGAGAGGAGATCAGAGAACCCACCTCCCAAACTTTCTTTTGAGACCTGCCTTGAAGTTTTCCTAAGATTTTCTGATCTTAAATATCTACAGCTCTTGTGAAGTAACTGTTGGCAAAGTGAATGACTGAATGAATGAGCATATTAGTGAACAGGTGGATGATGTGGAAGGATATGTTTATGTGGGTGTTTGGGTGGATGTACATATGGGCTCCCAGATGGCGCTGTGTTGTGCTTAGTCACTCAGTTGTGTCCGACTCTTTGTGACCCCATGGACTGCAGCCTGCCAGGCTCCTCTGTCCTTGGGGATTCTCCAGGCGAGAATACTGGGCTGGGTTGCCATGCCCTCCTCCAGGGGCTCTTACTAACCCAGGTATCAAACCCAGGTCTCCTGCATTGTAGGCGGATTCTTTACCAACTGAGCCAGCAGGAAAGCCCAAGAATACTGGAGTTACCCCTTATGCCTTCTTCAGGGGATCTTCCTGACTGAGGAATCAACCAGAGTCTCTTGCATTGCAGGTGGATTCTTTACCAGCTGAGCTACCTGGGAAGCCCCAGCCACCAGGTGGCGCTAGTGGTAAATAATACAACTGTCGGTGCAGGAGACCAGGTTTAATCCTTGGGGTGGGAAGATCCCCTGGAGGAGGAAATGGCAACCCACTCCAGTATTCTTGCCTGGGAAATTCCATGGACAGAGGAGGCGCCTGGTGGTCTACAGTCCATGGGGTTGCAAAGATTCAGACCTGACTGAGCGCGTGCACACACACACACACAGACGCACACATATGGATGAATGGCTATCAGTTCAGTTCAGTCTCTCAGTCGTGTCCAACTCTTTGCAATCCTATGGACTAAAACACATCAGGCCTCCCTGTCCATCACCAACTCCCGGAGTTTACTCAGACTCATGTCCATTGAGTCAGTGATGTCATCCAACCATCTCATCCTTTGTCATTCCCTTCTCCTCTCGCCTTCAATCTTTTCCAGCATCAGGGTCTTTTCAAATGAGTCAGTTCTTCTCATCAGGTGGCCAAAGTATTGGAGCTTCAGCTTCAGCATTAGTCCTTCTAGTGAATATTCAGGACTAATTTCCTTTAGGATGGACTGGTTGGATCTCCTTGCAGTCCAAGGGACTCTCAAGAGTCTTCTCCAACACCACAGTTCAAAAGCATCAATTTTTTTGGTGCTCAGCTTTCTTTATACTCCAACTCTCCCATCCATACATGACCACTGGAAAACCATTGCTTTGACTAGACAGACCTTTGTTGGCAAAGTAATGTCTCTGCTTTTCAATATGCTATCTAGGTTGGTCATAACTTTTCTTCCAAGCAGTAAGTGTGTTTTAATTTCATGGCTGTAGTCACCGTCTGCAGTGATTTTGGAGCCCAAAAAGATAAAATCTGTCACTGTTTCCCCATCTATTTGCCATGAAGTGATGGGACCAGATGCCATGATCTTAGTTTTCTGAATTTGAGTTTTAAGCCAACTTTTTCACTCTCCTCTTTTACTTTCATCAAGAGGCTCTTTAGTTCTTCTTCACTTCCTGCCAAAAGGATGGTGTCATCTGCATATCTGAGGTTATTAATATTTCTTCCGGCAATCTTGATTCCAGCTTGTGCTTCTTCCAGCTCAGCGTTTCTCATGATGTACTCTGCATATAAGTTAAATAATCAGGGTGACAATATACAGCCTTGACGTACTCCTTTTCCTATTTGGAACCAGTCTGTTGTTCCATGTCCAGTTCTAACTGTTGCTTCCTTTTTTTTTAATTTTAATTTTATTTTGCTTTACAATACTGTATTGGTTTTGCCATACACTGACATGAATCAGCCACGGGTGTCTAACTGTTGCTTCTTGACTGCATACAGATTTCTCAAGAGGCAGGTCAGGTGGTCTGGTATTCCCATCTCTTTCAGAATTTTCCGCAGTTCATTGTGATCCACACAGTCAAAGGCTTTGGCATAGTCAATAAAGCAGAAGTAGATGTTTTTCTGGAACTCTTTCACTTTTTCGATGATCCAACGCATGTTGGCAATTTGATCTTTGGTTCCTCTGCCTTTTCTAAATCCAGGTTGTACATCTGGAAGTTCATGGTTCATGTACTGTTGAAGCCTGGCTTGGAGAATTTTGAGCATTATTTTTACTAGCATGTGAGATGATTGCAATTGTGCGGTAGTTTGAGCATTCTTTGGCATTGCCTTTCTCTGGGATTGGAATGAAAACTGACCCTTTCCAGTCCTGTGGCCACTGCTGAGTTTCCAGATTTGCTGGTATATAAGTGAATGGACAAGTGTGTGAATTGATGGAGAGAAGAATGGCTGAATAAAGGAAAGAGTAAAGAGATGGCTGACTGGGTGGATGAATAAAAAGAAAGATGGCTTGAGGGATGGTTGGCTGATCTCTATTGTTTCTCATAAGAAGTCAGCTGATCATCTTACTGAGATTGTTTTTGTATGTGATGACTCATTTTTATCTGGCTGGCTTTCAATATTTCTCTTTGCTTTTGCCTCTAAGCAGTTTGAGTACGATGTATGTAGGTGTGGAACTCATTGAATTTATCCTATTTGAGATTGCTGAGTTTCTTAAATGTGTAGATTAATGTTTTTCATCAAATTTCAGACTTTGGGGCCATAATTTTTCTAAATAGTTTTCGGTCCCGTTCTCATCGCTTCTTCTAGGACTCCCATTATGCATACATTGTTATACTTGATGGTATACTATGGGTCTCTGTGGCTCTGTTAATTTTTCTTCATTCTTTCATTAAGGCTGGATAACCTCTGTTGTTCTATGAATCGTTCATTGATTCTTTCTCCTTCTATCTCAAATATGCTGTTGTGCCACTCTAATTTTTACATTTCAGTTATTGTACTTTGTCACTTCAGCTTCTATATGGTTATTTTTGTATCTATTTCTTCTTCTTCTTATTGGCTGTGTTGGGTCTTCATTGCAGCGAGTAGGGGCTACTCTCTAGTTGCAGTGTGGAGGCTTCTCTTATTTCACAGGCTCTAGGGCTCGTGGGCTCAGCAATTGCAGCTCGTGGGCCCTAGAGTGGGCTCAGTAGTTGTGGCCCTTGGGCTTAGTTGCCTTGAAACATATGGGATCTTCCCGGACTAGGGATCGAACCCAAGACACTTGCATTGGCAGGTGAATTCTTAACCACTGGACCACCAGGAAAGTCCTACCTCTTTATCAGGAGTCTCTATTTGATGAATTACTGTCATCATACTTCTCTTTGATACTTTAGACATGGTTTCCTTTAGTTCTTTGAAGATACTTGCATAGTGGATTTAAAAGACAATTCAAAGAATGAATAAGTGAACAAATAGATGAACATGTAAAGAAATAAATGAAAAACCCCATGAACACACACACATGAGTGAGAAATGAATGTGGGAATACGTGAATGAATAAAGAAGTAAATGATTCAGCAGATTAATAAGCAAGCAGATGAATGACATGCCTTCCCTTCTTGTCTATCTCCAGGAATTCAGCTAGGGGGGGAAGAGGAGGAACCAGAGGAAGAAGCCACCCTGGGCAGTCGCCTGATGAGCCTGTTGGAGAAGGTGCGGCTGGTGAAGAAGAAGGAGGAGAAATCAGAGGAGGAATCCCCTGCCGAGGAGCACAAACCCCGTGAGCATTGGGGCCACCAGGGAAAGACAGGGGTGGGCCAGGCAGCCCTGGGCTTAGGGAGCTTCTGGGTACAAGACAGGCCCCAGGAGTGGCACGAGGGATGGGTAAGTGGTATTAATGAGAGAGGAGGAGCAGAGAGGGAGGTGAGAGAGGAGGCCTGTTGGAGGTGCGGCCCAAACGCGGGGGCTGCACAGTGTGTGTGTTGAAATAGTGTGGCACATGACTGCCAGAGGGGAGCCACACCTCCAACCTAGGACTGGGGGCAACTCCTGCACCACCGTGGTTTCCAAGGCTTTTCATTGTTTTTCTTTTATTTCTTGGTGAAACAGTTACTGTGGCTGAGGGATAGGAAAACAGTCACGATAAATGTTGGGCTAGTAGATCATTATACAAACTGTGTATTAGCACCATATAACAAGGACAGAGTCCCTGACATTGCCACAGAGTTTATTCTATAACATTTCATAAATTATTGGACCAACTCTGAGCCAGGCACTATTGTTAGAGCTGGGGAATATATTGCTTCATGGCAAATATAAGGGGGAAAAGTGGAAGCAGTGATAGATTTTATTTTTGGGGGCCCCAGATCACTGTGGGTGGTGACTGCAGCCATGAAATTAAAAGATGCTTGCTCCTTGGAAGGAACGCTATGACAAACCTAGACAGCATATAAAAAGCAGAGTTATCACTTTGCCAACTAAAGTCTATATAGTCAAAGCTATGATTTTTCCAGTAGTCATGTATGGTTGATTCAGAGTTGATTCACAAAGAAGGCTGAGCACCAAAGAATTGATGCTTTTGAATTGTGTTGCTGGAGAAGACTCTTGAGAGTCTCTTGGACTGCAAAAAAATCAAACCAGTTAATCCTGGAGGAAATCAACCCTAAATATTCATTGGAAGGACTGTTGTTGAAGCTGAAGCTCCAATACTTTGGCCACTTGATGTGAAGAACTGACTCACTGGAAAAGACTCTGATGCTGGGAATGATTGAGGGCAGGAGGAGAAAAGGGCAGCAGAGGATGAGGTGGTTAGATAGCATCACTGACCGAATGGGCATGAATTTGAGCAGAGTCTGGTGGGCTACAGTCCATGTGGTCACAGAGAGGTGGACATGACTGAGCGACTAAACACAGCAAACTCCCTGGAAGACAGGGGAGGACAGAGGAACTTGGCATGCTACAGTCCACGGAGCCGCAAAAAGCCAGACACGACTCAGTGACAAACAACAAAGAGTCAAAGTCTCTACCTTGAAGGAGTTTAGAATATTACAAAAAAGATATGTATACACACGCCATAATGTCAAATGACCATAGATGCTAATAAGAAAAATGAAGCTGAGTAGGGGAGAAAGAGGAACAAAGATGGAAAGGTTAGAATGGGGGCAGAGGATGCAAAGATTTGGGAGAAGATGGTTGGTACAGAAAGAACAGCCAGTGCAAAGGCCCTGAGGCAGGAACATCCTTGGTGCACTTAGAGGCCAGCATGGCTGGAGCCAAGTGAGCAGGAGAGGCGCTGAATATGAAGTCTGACGTGATGGGTCCAGAGGGTATAGAGCAGATGGACAGGGGGTAGGACATGCCACAGGTCATCATTCAGTGCCAGTGCAAGAAGGTTTCTCCTAGCTCTGAGACATGGGAAACATCTATCTTTCCCAGAAATCCTGGGAAGAAAAAGTGCTAGGAGAGAAAGAGAGCAGAGAGAGACATGGGTGCTGAATGCAAGGGAAGAAAGTGCCAGGAAAATCACCAGGGAAAGAAAACAGTTCATTTTTGACATTATTTTCAAATGCCACCAATGTCCTCACAGTTTCTCTTTGTGTCTGTTGTCTCCCGTGAGGAAAAATTGGCTGTTTTTTTTTTTTTGGCCACATCTTGTGGCACATGGAAGCTTATTTCTCTCCCCAGGGATCAAACCCATACTTCTTGCAGTGGAAGCGCTGAATCTTAACTGCTGGACCACCAGGGAAGTCCCAAAATTGCCTGCATTTTTACAGAACAAGGGCTTCCCTGATAGCTCAGCTGGTAAAGAATCTGCCTGCAATGCAGGAGACCTGGGTTCAATCCCTGGGTTGGGAAGATCCCCTGGAGAAAGGAAATGCTACCCACTCCAGTATTCTGGCCTGGAGAATTCCATGGACCGTATAGTCCATGGGATCACAACGAGTCAGACACGACTGAGCAACTTTCACTTCACACTACAGAACTAATGGAATTACCATTTGTGCTTTTAAAGATGCTCCTAATAGCGCTCTAGTACTTTGTATCTGGTGGTACCCATTCTTTTTCCTCTTGAAAAGGGGGCTCTTGTGGTCTGGGTATAAGGAGAAGATGACAAAGAGACTCTTAGGGCCATAGACAGAGTCTGCCAGCATCTGCCCAGTCCTGGCAGGGATAGCAACTGAGAAGCCCTTTGGCAAGAAGGGCCCATCTTGCATTGTTCTGGCTCATAGCCCTGTCCTGGGAAGCCCGTTCAGACCCTGTGTCCCTTCCCAGAGTCGCTGCAAGAGCTGGTGTCCCACACGGTGGTGCGTTGGGCCCAAGAGGACTTCGTGCAGAGCCCAGAGCTGGTCCGCGCCATGTTCAGCCTCCTACACCGGCAGTACGATGGGCTCGGGGAGCTGCTGCGCGCCCTGCCCCGAGCCTACACCATCTCCCCCTCCTCCGTGGAGGACACCATGAGCCTGCTCGAGTGCCTCGGCCAGATCCGCTCACTGCTTATCGTGCAGATGGGCCCCCAGGAGGAGAACCTCATGATCCAGAGCATCGGGTGAGGCTCCCCTTCCCTGTGGAAGCCCCTCTCCTCCCCGCTGAGTTCTGTCCCTCCCCTACTGAGCCCCTGCCCTCCCCTGCTGAGGCCCCTCCCCTCCCCT
>SJXQ01005678.1:523796-542485 GCA_006408695.1 Aepyceros melampus
CCCCCACTTCCCTCCTAGGACCGTGATGAAGTCTGGCCCCGAGATCGTGAAGGCTGGCCTCCGTTCCTTCTTTGAGAGTGCCTCGGAGGACATTGAGAAGATGGTGGAGAACCTGCGGCTCGGCAAGGTGTCGCAGGCGCGCACGCAGGTGAAGGGCGTGGGCCAGAACCTCACCTACACCACCGTGGCCCTGCTGCCGGTCCTCACCACCCTCTTCCAGCACATCGCCCAGCATCAGTTCGGAGACGATGTTATCCGTAAGGGCTACTGATCCCAGGGGCCGGGGTGGGGCTGGGGGGTGTCAGTTCCACCAACACTGTCCATCCCAGTGTGCCTGGTAGAGTCTGCGAGTGTTTCAGTGTTATGTTTATTGAGAGGTTTCATTGCCGTAAGCAAAGGTGCATTCGGTTCAGCAAATTGGTAGGGAACAGAATGAGTTAATCAGAATATTCATTCCACAGATCTAACAAAAGACCCTCCTTCACTGTAGCTTAAGCAAGTTACATGTATATTTCTTTTAAAAAACATTTACTTATTTATTTACTTTTGGCTGTATTGGCTTCCCAGGTGGCGCTAGTGGTAAAGAACCCACTTACCAATGCAGGAGACATAAGAGACGCGGGTTCAATCCCTGGGTCAGGAAGATCCCCTGGAGGAGGGCATGGCAACCCACTCCAGTATGCTTGCCTGAAGGGTCCTATGGACAGAGGAGCCTGGCAGGCTGCAGTCTGTAGGGTCACAAGGAGTCAGACATGACTGAAACAGCTTAGCACACACATACACATTGGGTCTTCATTGCAGCACACGGGCTTCTGTCTAGTTGAGGTGCTCAGGCTTAGCTGTCCCTTTGTTTTACCTTTCACTTTGAGTGTAGCTTCCCAGATGGCTTGGCGGTTACGAATCTGCCTGCCAGTGTAGGAAAAGTGGGTTCGATTCCTGGGTTGGGAAGATCCCCTGGAGAAGGAAATGGCAACCCACTCTAGTATTCTTGCCTGAAGAATCCCATGGGCAGAGGAGCCTGGTGGGCTACAGTCCATGGGGTTGCAAAAGAGCTGGACACGATTTAGCGACTAAACCACCACCACTTATGATGAAGGTATCTCCAAACTTCTTGTTGAGCTCTTGAATATGAGCTGCACACACAGTGACACCTCATCCCTAAATATTCAGCCTGCAACGCCTGGATGTTGCAGAACCTTTCTTCCTGTAACCACAACTTCATTATCACTCTTAACCTGACTATGGTTAGATTTCCCCGTTACCCTCAAACTGTCTTTGGTTTGTTTCTTAATTCAGAATTCAGCAAGGTTTCTCTCACTGCATTTGGTTGTCATGTCTCTGTGGCCTCTTTTCAATCTAGAACAGTTCCCCTGCCCCCTCATGACATTTAGGAAGTTGATGAGGTTCTCAACCTGGCCTCTGGGGAGTGTGTGGATAACCAAGATTGAAGTCAGGATTGGATGTCTGTTTGCATATTCTGGAGACAGTGTCCAGCATTATCATCAAAGATATCCATGACCCTTCTCCAAGGAAAGAACAATTAGCCTCTATTGAATGTCTGCTGAGTGCCCTGTCCCAATTGCTTTCCGAGTATTAATATTAATTATAATTATATTATTATAATTAATAATATTTTCCAAGTAGTATTTCCGAGTATTGTTTAATCTTCACAGCAACTCCGTTAGGAAAATACTATATTTATCCACATTTTACAGAGAGGGAAACTGAGACCAAAACTAGTAAATTGCAGGCTGACTCTACAGCCCCTGCTCTTACTCTGTCATTTGGAGACAAGGGAGGGGGTTAGGGGAGGACGGGACTAACCCTAACCCCACCCTTCCTCCCCGACTCAGTGGATGACGTCCAGGTCTCTTGCTACCGAACACTGTGCAGTATCTACTCTCTGGGGACCACCAGGAACCCTTATGTGGAAAAGTAAGGAGAGAGATACTTTGGGGCTGGGGTGGGGACTGTCGGGACTCAGGGACGTGAGGGCTCAGGAGAAGATGGGAGTGAATGAAAAGCTGGGAGATGGTTTGTCTTCAGAAGACACGCGCACGGTGGCAACTGAAGTTCCTCAGTTTGGCCACCTGAGGGCGCTCAGAGGAAGGCCAGTGAAGGTGGCCACAGGCTCTGGGCACAAGGATGCTAGGTTGTTCTCTGCTGGCAGGGGGCACGCAGTAACTCTGGTGGCCCATGGGAGCCAAGCATGCTGGGGGGAACTGGAGAGGGCGGCTGGCAGTGCCCAAATGGGCTCTCCTGAGCCCAGATCACTGATGAAGCAAGAGGACATTCAGGAAACCCAGGGAAGTGGCTACATTGGTGGCCACCGGTGAATGGCAGCTCTGCTCCTATGGGTTCCAGGAGAGGCACATCTGTGGAGGACGGGACTGGGATCCAGGACTGGGCAGAGGGGGCTTGGAAGCTAAGTACAGCCTTCTCTCCAGATTGCGGCCAGCCCTGGGAGAGTGCCTGGCCCGCCTGGCAGCGGCCATGCCAGTGGCGTTCCTGGAGCCACAGCTGAATGAATACAACGCCTGCTCAGTGTACACCACCAAGTCTCCCCGGGAGCGGGCCAGTAAGTGGGATGGGGCTGGGGCGGCTGGCAAGGGTTATCTTCCGCCCACACGGGGTCCAAGGAGACTCATTGTGAAGGTAGTGGGGTCCAGTCTGGGCCCTGAGGTATTGAGGATTCCCCAGCTTGCGGGTGCTTCAGATTGGGGAACCCCAGGGTTTGTGGGGACACCAGTTTGTGGTATGGACACTGAGGTCGGGGCATGAGGAGTTGGCATGCCCTGACCTCCGCCCTGTACCCCAGTCCTGGGGCTCCCCAACAGTGTGGAGGAGATGTGTCCCGACATCCCAGTGCTGGAGCGGCTCATGGCCGACATCGGGGGGCTGGCTGAGTCGGGCGCCCGCTACACGGAGATGCCGCACGTCATCGAGATCACGCTGCCCATGCTGTGCAGTTACCTGCCCCGCTGGTGGGAGCGCGGGCCCGAGGCACCCCCACCCGCCCTACCTGCTGGGGCCCCTCCACCCTGCACGGCCGTCACCTCCGACCACCTCAACTCGCTGCTGGGGAACATCCTGCGAATCATCGTCAACAACCTGGGCATTGACGAGGCCACCTGGATGAAGCGGCTGGCTGGTGGGTCTGGAGGGCGCGCGGGTCCAGAGAACTGGGGCCAGTGTCCTGGGACTCGGGTCCCTGGATCTCAGGGAGATCTCAGGGTCTGTGGTTTTCTGGGAATGGAGAGGAGTCAGATCTCGGTTTTCTTGGGATCACAAGGCCAGAGATCATTCCCAGGAGCCTGAATCTCAGGGTCATAGAGTCCGAGATGGATGCATGGATCCTGGGAATCTTCCAGGCTGGATTTGGAATTTCTGGAGCCTTGGAAAGGGTTAGGAGCTGAGTCAGAAGGCTGAGTTCCTTATGCAAAGGGTCAGAGAATCAGGTCAAAATGGGGGTCCCTGATATGGACATTTAGGGTTCTGAGTCCAAGGTCAAGAAATGAGTCTTTAAAAGGTTGGGATTCCTGGTTCATAAGTTCCATGTCAGGGGTTGAGTTTTGGATCAGGGCCAAGCTAGAGATCGGAGCTGAGGTCAGAGGCCAGAGAAGGTAGGAAGCCAGAGGTATTGGTCAGAAATCATGTGGTGAGCTCCATTTGGGTATAGACCAGGTCAGAGGTTAAAGACTGGAGTGAGATGTCATGGGCTAGGATAGGGTATCAGGTTAGGATTCACTTGTTGGGGTCAGAGGTCAAGGACTTGTCTCAGGCTAGAGGGTCACAGTTTCAGGTCAAAGATTATGGTGGGTGGGATGAAGATTCAGGAGCTATGTCAGAGGTCACAGTCTGAGGTCAGGCATGGGATCGTAAGCCGATACTGGGGTCAGACATGAGGGTCAGGCTGGGATCAATGTTAGTTTCTAGGTCAGAGGTACAGGATGAAAGTCAGGGATTGGAACAGAGGTCATAGATGAGGTGCTGGAGTCAGCAGCTGGCCAGCAGCCCATGCGCCCTGTCTGCTCCTGCAGTGTTTGCCCAGCCCATCGTGAGCCGGGCCCGGCCGGAGCTCCTGCACTCTCACTTCATCCCCACCATCGGGCGGCTGCGCAAGCGGGCGGGGAAGGTGGTGGCTGAGGAGGAGCAGCTGCGCCTGGAGGCCAAGGCAGAGGCTGAGGAGGGCGAGCTCCTGGTGAGGGATGAGTTCTCTGTGCTCTGCCGGGATCTGTACGCCCTCTACCCGCTGCTCATCCGCTACGTGGACAACAACAGGTTAGCATGTCCCCAGCTGTCCCCCACACCCCTCCAGCCTGGCTCTCGCTTCCCTGGATTCCTTCTGACTTCTGGCCTCTGACTTGAGATATACTTGCAGTTCCCACTTCATCCCACCCCACCTCCTGACCCCCAGCCCCTGTTGCTTATGGACCAATAGAAGCCAGCCTGTGTTTGCTCCCCTTCTGCTCCTTTAAACCTCCTGATCTGAGGCCCTGTGAAGGTTGCAGTGTTAGCCAGAAGGAGCCGTATTTCCCTCCTCCATCACTGGTCTCCATCCAGACCTCGCCAGCCTAATTTGCCCCAGAAACATGAGTCTTTGTAAAGGGCAAGCTCAGATATCAATCAGTTGCTAGAATATCTCCCTGAAATCAGAGGCACCATTTAAAGTATTATGAAGTCTTAGGTGCAGCCAGATGCAGAGCTTGAACAAGTTTCAGCTCCAAGTTCCATCTTGGTTGGAAAAGATGTTAAGGTTGTACCAGGGCTTTGTTAGAAAGGGTTCGTGGATTGATTAGCTATGTCTGTCCCGGGAGCAGAAGCACATGGTAGTATGCATGCTCTATATATCCTTGCAGGCTCATCTTTGTGCACGTGAATGGGTATTGCTGCAGGATAGATTCCTAGGAGTAGGAGTGCTGGGTCGAAAAGTTTGGACAAGTAAAGCGAGGTATATTCAGCACAGTATGAAACTGAACAGATTGTTGTAGCATGAATCTCACAAACATCAGGTTGAATGAAAGAAACCAGAAAATTTTAAATAGAGTACATATCATATTCTCTTTTTATGTAATGTTCAAGAACGAAGATAATTCATGGTCTAGAAGCCAGGATAAGGATATCTTTCAAGAAGAGGATGGGGGCACAAGGTTACTTCTGGGGACTGGAAAGTTTCTTTTTTTAAAAAAAGTATTTATTTATTTATTTATTTGGGTGTGCTGGTCATAATTGTGGCATGCAGGACCTTTAGTTGTGGCATATGGGATCTAGTTCCCTGACCAGGGATTGAACCCAGGCCCTCTGCATTGGGAGCATGGAGTCTTAGCCACTGGACCACCAGGCAAGTCCCTAGAAATGTTCTATTTCTTGACTTGGGTGGTGGTTACACAAACCAAGTGTGTTCACTGGATACTTTATATATATGTTATACTTCAATAAAAAAAGTTAGAGACAGAAAAAATTTTTCAGAAATTGTCATTTATAATTTTTAAATCATCTGAATGGCCAGATTATCCTAGAAGGCTCTCGCTCTCC
Organism: Aepyceros melampus; assembly: GCA_006408695.1. Lineage (NCBI taxonomy): Eukaryota > Metazoa > Chordata > Mammalia > Artiodactyla > Bovidae > Aepyceros > Aepyceros melampus. The sequence goes on from SJXQ01005678.1 coordinate 529,332, forward strand.
CGTTCTCGTCTCTGGGTGCCCTCCCCTGAGATGTCTCGCTGCTGCCCCCTTCCCTGGGGGTCCCTGCCCTCGTCCCTCACCAGCCCCTTCCCCTGCCTGTGCAGGGCACACTGGCTGACCGAGCCCAACCCCAGCGCGGAGGAGCTGTTCAGGATGGTGGGCGAGATCTTCATCTACTGGTCCAAGTCCCACGTGAGTCCCCACGCCCCGCCCCTCCTCCCCGGATCCGAGCAGCTGCGGCCCAAAGAGGCCCTCCCCTACCCTGTCTGATCTCCAACACCGCCTCCCCCACCAGAACTTTAAGCGCGAGGAGCAGAACTTTGTGGTCCAGAATGAGATCAACAACATGTCATTTCTGACGGCCGACAACAAGAGCAAAATGGCCAAGGTGGGTACTTTGCTCTGGAGGAGGACTTAGCCGGGAGGGCCCCGCCCACCCTCTTCGTCCGGTCACGTTGCTGAAGCCCTCACAGCAGCTCCTTCCCCATCCTCCTTCCTCCCCACCTCCCCCTTCTGTCAGCTCCATCCCCTCCCTCCTGCTTTTTCCTTCCTCCCCCATCTTTCTCCATCTCCTCCCTCCTCCCTACCTGCTTTCTCCTCCGCATCACCTCATCTTACTCCATCCTCCTCACCTCCCTCTTCTACCCCAATTTCCTCCTCTCACCTCTCCCACTTCTTTCCTCCTATTCCTTAATTCCACATCCCCACCTCCTTCCCTCTCCCCTTAGCCTTCCCTGAACTGCCCTCTAAAGGGCAAGGTCAAAAGGACAAACCCACCGCCCTCAGTGAGGTCTGGAATTCCCCGGCTGGGGGATACACGTCAGGGTGGGGCAGAGGAGTTGGGGTAGGGCAGACTTGGAGGGGCCCTGGGGTTCTTGGAGGGACTGGGGTAACACTTCTTGTCTCTGTCTGCACCCTGATGCAGCAGACGGGAGATGTACAGGTCAGCCCCACGTCTGGGACCTTCTGCATGGCTCTTGGCTAATACCCTCTACCCACCCGCCCCCAACCCCAGCCTCTGCTTTGCCTCCAGAAAACCCTTCCTCTGTTCCTTGCCTCTCAGCCTTGGCTTTCAGCCCCATCCTCTTTCTCTTGCTCCACCCCTCCTCCCACTAACCGTTCCCTTGACCCTCAACTTTTGGTAGTTTTTTTTTTTTTTAACTTTTATTTAAAAAAAAAAACAACTCTCCTCTCACCTTTCCCCAAAGCTTCAAAGCATCGTGGGCTGAGGTTCCAGGGAATGGGAATGGGGGTGCAAAAGGCACGTGCATGGTTGGGTTTAAGGCCTGGACTTGGGAATTAGACTGACTCAGGTTAGAATCCCGATTATTGGCAGTGTGACGTTGGTCAAGTGTCTTACCCTTTTGAGCCTTAGAAGGCATCTGGTTGGTGGCCCCCGGCCCCAGAGCTCGGTGAGGACCCAGTGAGATGCCGCATGTGCTGGCACACGGGTCACACTCTGTATCACGACCGGCGTGGATGTGGCTCTGGCTGAAGCTTGCCACCGGGGCTTTTCATTGGCATGACTGAGGTGGCCCTGGCCATGGGTCTGCACCCGAGGCTCCAGAACACGGCTGTGGGACTCTGTGCCCCGTGTTTCTGCTTCCAGATCTTTCTGGACCTGTCTTCTCTCTTGTATCTTCTGTCTTCCTGTCTCCTTGTTCTCTTAGTCTCTCGGTCTCTCTCTCGATCTCTTTCTTTCCACTTCTGTTGTCTCTTGGGACTCTTCCCTGTTATACATCTTCATTTTATTCTCGGGAACTCTGTCTGGGGCTCCGAGGTGGGGGTTGTAGGTATATTGTAGGGGCAGGAGGAGTGTCCTAATGACAGTTCTGAGGGGATTCTGGGAAAAGAATCCAGAGGTTGTGGAAGCCTGGAATTGGGGGAAATCTGGAAGGATTTGGGATAGAAGCTGGGAATCTGGGCTAGAAGCTTTGGTCTGTGAGACTCTGGGGTCAGGGCTCAGGGTCTGAAATGAAAGATCAGCAAGGTCTGGGGTGCAAGCTGAGGTGAGCTCCGGGATCGGGGAGGGTCTGCCTAACATTCAGGCGAGGGGCTGGAGTGTGGACAGTGGTGGCAGGGTGGGGCTGGGGCAGAGGCCAGGCTGGGACTCACACTGGCACTGAGCCCTGTGTTCCTGCAGTCGGGTGGCTCGGACCAGGAACGCACCAAGAAGAAGCGCCGGGGTGACCGGTACTCCGTGCAGACGTCGCTGATTGTGGCCACGCTCAAGAAGATGCTGCCCATCGGCCTGAACATGTGCGCCCCCACTGACCAGGAGCTCATCACACTGGCCAAGACCCGCTATGCCCTGGTGCCTACTCAGCCCCTTTCTGGGAACTGCCAGGGTCCAACTCAGCATCCTACTGAGCCCCACTCAGCACCCCACTCAGCACCCCTACTAAACCCCCGTGATCCCCCAGGGGCCCTCCCTAGGACCCTTCTGAGTCCTTCTCCAGGACCCTGAGGGCTCACTGGGCCCTCTAGAATGCCTGAACCTTCCCACAGGATGCTGAGGGCCCCACTTAGGATGTTGTCAGAGCTCTGGATCCTAAGGACCCTAACTGGGACCCCAATGGAACCCAGGAAGGCCACTAAGACCCCCCCCCAGGACCCAAAGACCACATCAAACCTTCAGGAGCCCCACTGAATACCAATCCCACCTCTGCCAAACTTGCTAGAATCCTGAGGATCCCACCTGAGACACCTTAAGCCCCCTTGAGACTCCCCCAAGTCCTCTGCCAGGACCTGCCCAAGTCCCTTGGGACCCACAGAGCCCCTCATGATCCACTGGCCCTCCTGTGAACCTCTGGATTCCCACTGGGCTCCCCATCTCACTCTCTTTTCCTCAGGACCCTGTGGATCTCTCCCTTTGGAGTCTGTTAACACCCCACTGAGCCCCAAAGACTCTTAGGGGCCCAGTGAGCACCCTGTGACCCTAAGTAGCCCCCAGGATCCTAATTACTTCTTCCCTAGGCTCAGAGAGAGACTGAGACCCCTTCTAAGCCCTCTGGGGCCCCAAAGAGGCTCCTGGGGCCCCTTTCATCCATTATATGGGAACTCCCCCCTAGATCCTTTTCAGCCTCAGGGACCCAAGAAGTCCTCCCAGGATCCTGCCCCAAGACCCTTAGAACCTCCCCCAGGACCCTGCTAAGCACCCTGAGGATCTACTAATCCCCAGGACCCTGAAGATCACTGATTTTTCACCGATATCACAAGCATTCCCTTTCCCAGAACCCTAAAGTCTCCTTCCCTCAGGACCTCAAGCTTTTCCTAGGACCTGTTGAGGCCTGCTGAAATCCCCAAGAGCCCTCCTGGGCCCTTCTGACCCCTTAACTTGGTTCTTGAGCACCCCCTCTCCTGAGATCCTAGAGAACCCCCACCCTACTGATCCTTCCTTTAGTCTCTGTGTGAACCCCACCAGTGACAAGTGATTTGCCTGACCCCCTTGACTTCTGATGACCTTGCTGTCTCTTATAATCCCTTCACCTACCTCTGATTTTCAAAAACTCCCGCCCATCTCCCACTTACTCCCAGCCCCACTCTGACCCTCTTCTGACCTTTGAGGATATCCTCATGTCAACCCCTATCTCCTCTCATACCCCAACGAGGCCCCTCTAATCCTGATTCTTCAAGGTGCCTTCAGTGCCACTCAGACTCCTCTCTGACCATTCCTGACCTCTGGATCCTTTCATTTCTCTTGAATCCTCTCTTGGATCTTGGGGTGGTGGGGCTAGAGGGGAGAGGGTTGTAGGACAAGAGGATACTGGGCCCTCCGGAGTGACCCAGCCTGGCTTGTCTCTCCAGAAAGACACAGATGAGGAGGTCCGGGAATATCTGCAAAACAATCTTCACCTTCAGGGAAAGGTACGCCTCTGCCTCCTCAATCTGCAACTGAAAGGGGCGCATCAGGATAATAGCAACAAGCCACAGCCAGCTTTTGAGCCCTTACAGCGGTGCCAGGCATCGAAAGAAGGACCTTAACGCGTACTCAATCCCTCAGTGAATCATCATGGCATTGAATCGTGGGGCGGGGGCGGGGCCCTCCGAGAAGCCCGGCTGAGGGAGGAGGGAAGGGGCAGGGGAGAGGCCTCATGCCGAACGATCTTCCTCCTCTCAGGTCGAAGGCTCCCCTTCTCTGCGCTGGCAGATGGCCCTGTACCGGGGCCTCCCGGGCCGCGAGGAGGATGCTGACGATCCGGAGAAAATCGTGCGCAGAGTCCAGGAAGTGTCCGCCGTGCTCTACCATTTGGAGCAGGTGTCTTACTGCTGAGTGGTCCAAACTTGGTCTCTGGGCGAGGCCTGGGGCGGGTCTTGAGCCTGTGGGCGGGGCCTGTGGGTGAACCGCGGGCCTCTGGGCGGGGCAAGGGGCGGGTTTTGAATCTTTTGTAGGTGATGGGCCTTGAATTTTACAACGAGACTTAGAATGGAGGCTTTGATATGGGAGTCAGACCTGGTACCCCACCAGTGACAAGTGATTTGCCTGACCCCCTTGACTTCTGATGACCTTGCTGTCTCTTATAATCCCTTCACCTACCTCTGATTTTCAAAAACTCCCTGCCCATCTCCCACTTACTCCCAGCCCCACTCTGACCCTCTTCTGACCTTTGAGGATATCCTCATGTCAACCCCTATCTCCTCTCATACCCCAACGAGGCCCCTCTAATCCTGATTCTTCAAGGTGCCTTCAGTGCCACTCAGACTCCTCTCTGACCATTCCTGACCTCTGGATCCTTTCATTTCTCTTGAATCCTCTCTTGGATCTTGGGGTGGTGGGGCTAGAGGGGAGAGGGTTGTAGGACAAGAGGATACTGGGCCCTCCGGAGTGACCCAGCCTGGCTTGTCTCTCCAGAAAGACACAGATGAGGAGGTCCGGGAATATCTGCAAAACAATCTTCACCTTCAGGGAAAGGTACGCCTCTGCCTCCTCAATCTGCAACTGAAAGGGGCGCATCAGGATAATAGCAACAAGCCACAGCCAGCTTTTGAGCCCTTACAGCGGTGCCAGGCATCGAAAGAAGGACCTTAACGCGTACTCAATCCCTCAGTGAATCATCATGGCATTGAATCGTGGGGCGGGGGCGGGGCCCTCCGAGAAGCCCGGCTGAGGGAGGAGGGAAGGGGCAGGGGAGAGGCCTCATGCCGAACGATCTTCCTCCTCTCAGGTCGAAGGCTCCCCTTCTCTGCGCTGGCAGATGGCCCTGTACCGGGGCCTCCCGGGCCGCGAGGAGGATGCTGACGATCCGGAGAAAATCGTGCGCAGAGTCCAGGAAGTGTCCGCCGTGCTCTACCATTTGGAGCAGGTGTCTTACTGCTGAGTGGTCCAAACTTGGTCTCTGGGCGAGGCCTGGGGCGGGTCTTGAGCCTGTGGGCGGGGCCTGTGGGTGAACCGCGGGCCTCTGGGCGGGGCAAGGGGCGGGTTTTGAATCTTTTGTAGGTGATGGGCCTTGAATTTTACAACGAGACTTAGAATGGAGGCTTTGATATGGGAGTCAGACCTGGCGCGCAATCTTGGGCCTAGGGGCAGCGCCGGGGCAGAACTCTGGGTCTGAGAGTCAGGCCCGGTGGAGACGCCTTGACTCTGTGGGCAAGACCTTGGGCGGGTCTTGAGATTTGGGCGGGGCCTAAGGGGGCGGTCCTGAGTCTGTGGGCGGGGCCTATGAGGGAAATAATTGGTCTGCAAGCCGAGAACAGGTCAGAACTTTGACTCTATTGGCGGAGCCAGGGTGTTCCTTCGGCCCTGTGAATCGTCCTGAATTTGGACTGGGCACAGATGGGCATTTTCACTCGGAGCTGGAAGTGGGAATCAGATCAGGGGCAGAATCTAGAGCCATGACACATAATCCCGCCATCAGATGGAGCACCCTTACAAGTCCAAGAAGGCCGTGTGGCACAAGCTCTTGTCGAAGCAGCGCCGGAGGGCAGTCGTCGCCTGTTTCCGCATGCCCCCCTGTACAACCTGCCCACGTAAGACACTCCGCCTTCAAAGGAGGAAGGGAGCCTAAGCCTCCTTGGAGAATGGGTGGGTGAGGAGGCGAGAGGATGGGGTGCGCACCCAGTGGGGTCTTGCAGAATGGTTAGGGGAGGTGGTGCTAGGGACGTGCATGGGAAAATCTTGCTGACGCCTCAAATCTTCCCCTGCGAAGGCACCGGGCCTGTAATATGTTTCTGGAGAGCTACAAGGCAGCGTGGATCCTGACGGAAGACCACAGTTTTGAGGACCGCATGATAGATGACCTTTCGGTGAGCTGGGGCCTGCCTGGGAGTGTGGGGGCAGATGGGTAGGGCTGGGGCCCACCACCAGGGGTCACCCTTCACACTGAGCGGTGTGGGAACAGGCGCCCCTGGCTTGGGCAGAACCAGGGGAGGGTGCAGGATGTGGGAGAAGAGAATAAAAAGTCTAGCAGGGCTTATATAGGAGGCAGGTGGGGACTCTGGAAGCCCCTACCCAAAGCCCCACTCCTCCCTCCAGAAAGCTGGGGAGCAGGAGGAGGAGGAGGAGGAAGTGGAGGAGAAGAAGCCAGACCCCCTGCACCAGCTGGTCCTGCACTTCAGCCGCACCGCCCTGACTGAAAAGAGGTGAGACCCTTCCTGGGTCCCCAAGAGGGACCCACTACCTCTCCCTACCCCAATCCTTGCTCCTCAAGAGAGAACCTATGTGTCCTGGGAAGGGGGGACACCCACAGCTGATCCTTTAATGTCATTTAACTGGGACAGGCAGAGTCGCCTTGTACCACTGTGTAGACTGGGCTCTTCACAGGGGCATCTCTTCTGAAGGGTTCACATCACACGCAATATCAACTTAGGCTTATTCTAGAAGAAAATGGCTTGTTCACATAAAATCAGTATATTGCAGTATATTATATGGGTGAGGTCAGTATATTGTGATGCATTTCCAACAGATGGCAGTGAAGAACAGGGCACTTCTAATTCAGACAAAAGCTTCTATGGGCCAATGGCAGTCTTGGAATAAATAGCAGTCATAAGGGCACTGCTGCTAACGGTAACAACAGGCAGCATTTCTCAAATGCTTTTCATGTGTCAGGCATCATGTTAAAACACTTGATGGTGAGATCCTCTCACTTCATCTTCACACTATGAGATAGATATTGCTATCAACTTTGTGTGTGTGGATGAGGAAATGAGGCACAAAGATTCGTTTTTCCAATGGAACACCAAGTCAGGAGATAGAGAGTCCTGGGCTGGGCAGTGACATAGTGACACTGACAGAGACCCAGGCTCAATCAGGATCTCTGCCCTGCCATTCTAAGCTGTTGCCTCATAGCTACAAAATGGATGCTGAACCTCCAGACATTATGACTACATGTCAGACAGAAAGGAGAAAGGCTTTCCTCTAAGGAAAACCCAAATCTTTTTAGCCAAGGAATGCTCTCCATGGTGGGCTTAGGCACATGGCCCATTGGCTAGAATTCTGACATCAGGCCACCACCAGCTGTGAGGGAGACTGGAAAGCCAAGTGTTCTGTTTTCTATTCTCTGGGAAAGCAGTAACTCTGGAGTTAGACTCTTCAGGTTTGAATTCCAGTATAGACTTTGTGACTTTGGCCAAGAAAATTATTTGTGCCTCAGCTTCCTCATCTGTATAATGGGACTAATCATATAGTTGACCCTTGAACAATGCAGGGGTTAGGGGTACTGATGCTGAAGCTGAAGCTCCAATACTCTGACCACTTGATGTGAAGAGCCGACTCATTGGAAAAGACCATGATATGGGAAAGATTGAAGACAAAAGGAGAAGGGGGCGGCAAAGGATGAGATGGCTAAACAGCATCACCGACTCAATGGACGTGAATTTGAGTAAACTCCAGGAGATAGTGAAGGACAGGGAAGCTTGGTGTCCTGCAGTCATGGGGTCTCTTAAGAATCAGACACAACTTAGTGGCTGAACAACAACAAAGGGGAACTAACCCTTCACACATTTAAAAATTCATGTGCAACCTTATAGTTGGCCCTCCATATCCATGGTTCTCATCCATGACTTCACCCAGCCGTGGATCATGGAGTACTGTGGTAGTATTTATTGAAGGGGAAGGACCCCACATACAAGTGGACTCATGCAGTTCAAACTTGTATTGTTCAAAGGTCAACTCTTTATCTACCTAGTTGGATTATTATGGGAATTAATGTTGTTATGTACCAACACTTAGAATAGAGACCAACCTAGAGTAAACTCAATGGGTGTTGGCCATTACTTCTGCTATCATTAGTATTATTATAGAGGAGATGCAAGGAAGTGGTTAATCATAGTTGTTAGGTGAGCCAACCAGTTGTCAGGTGGCAAGATAGCCCCAGAAGCTCCAGGGTTCCATCACACCATCGCAACAATCCCAGTGGAAAAGGAGCACTTCTATCAGTAGCTTCAGCAAAACTCCCAGAATGAATTCCATTGGACCAGTGTGGATCACATGACCATCTCTTACTTATTATTGTAGTCAAGCAGGTAGAAGGTAGCAATGGGCTCAGCCTTGATCACATGCCCTGTCTGGCAATGGAGAGCCTACCCCATCGGCACCACACAGCCTGAGCATGGGGAGGCCTGACTTTCCAAAGGAAATCTGGAGGCGCTTATAGGATGGAGTTCTTCCATACTGGGTCCTGACTGTCTCCCCACTTACTTCCTCAGCAAACTGGATGAAGATTACTTGTATATAGCATATGCTGATATCATGGCTAAGGTGAGGCCCTGCCCCCATCTAGGGCAGGTTCCCTTCCTTCCCCACTCCTGCCCAGCTGCAATGCCTGTCCACTGAAAGGGCTGGGACTGGACTGGGGTATCTTTTCTGTTCACCATCATCTCTAACTGATGCCCCATCCCCAGAGCTGCCACCTGGAGGAGGGAGGGGAGAATGGCGAAGCTGAAGAAGAGGAGGTTGAAGTTTCCTTTGAGGTAGGTGGGATCAACTAGTCCCAGAAGAAAGGGGTGGGGGACCTTGACTCCATCATCCCCCATTCATTCAGTGTATGTTCACAGAGCAATGCTGTGGGCCCAGCCTGGGCTGGGTGATGTTGGGTACGCAGCTATGACCAAGCCAGTCCACTGGGGAAACAGCTACATCAGGCAAACGATAACAACATCAAGTATCCATGGTGGTTATGAGGGGAGCTAGGCAAAATGGTCCTGGCAGGAAGAAGGAGGCACAAGCAGTGGGGTCATGATGGGAGAAGCCAGGGAAGTTTAGGGGGTCATGGGGACCCTGGTGAGACACCTGATCCAGCCTGGGGGGAAGGGCTTCAGGGAGGGCTTCTCAGAGGAAGGGATGTCCGCAGAGAAGGATAAAAGAAATGTGCCAGTTGAAGAAAAAAGAGGAAAGTGTCCCAGGTAGGGGCACAGCATAAGCAAAGGCCAGACAGTGAGAAAGCAGTAAATGCAATGAGCCCATCCTTTCATTCATTAAGGTGATCAGCAAGCATTTCCCCGAGTTTCCCAACCTTTTTTGTGTCAGGGTCCCCTTGGGCATCTGGTGAATCTTTTCTTAGGATCATGTATCTATGTTTAGAAAATGTTTATTTGGCTGCATTGTGCGTTAGCTGTGGCTCGAGGGGTCTTTGTTGGGTCCTGTAGGGTCTCTCATTGCAACACATGGACTCTCTGGTTGTGGCTCAGTGTTTGAAGCACTTGGGCCCCAGAGCACATGGGCCTCAGTGGTTGCGACACCCAGGCTCTCTGGTTGTGGCTCAGGCTCAGTTGTGGCCTGTGCACTTAGTTGCTTCACAGCATGTGGGATCTTAGTTCCCTAACCAGGCACTGAACCCATGTCCCCTGCATTGCAAGGATTCTTAACCACTGGACCACCAGCGAAGTCCCTCAGAATAATGTATCTAAGTGTACAAAATGAATTCATAGCAGAAGAAATAAGATATTAAAATAGTTATTAAACTGTTATTTTAAAATTTTGTGATACAGTGATATCTGTACCTCTTTATGAATCTACCAAATAACAAGAACTAACAGTGGATCCAGTAGCTACTGTAATTCATAAATGGTGGTGAACATAAGTGACATTTCAAGATGTTTCAAAAGTAATGTGGTATGCAAACATCTGTGATTCTGATGGATGACACAACCACAGATTCTGCTACCATTGCCATGATTTATGACCTCATCTATAATGGAAGGAAATGCTACATTTCAGCCAGAAGCTAGGAAGCATAAACATAGACCTTCCCCCCACCATCCGTGTTCACAGATCCCTGGGATTTTATCCATTGACTCCTTGAAGGTGTATGGGGCCACATTACGACCACTCCAGGCCCAGCCCTGTGCTCAGTGCAAGAGACAAATCACAGATCTAAATCCCAGGGGACAGAGGAGCTTAAAGTTGAAGGAATGAGCCAGGGGATGTGGCTGGATCAGGAAGAGCAAGGGTGAGGGCAAGGCTGTGAAGGGGAGAGGCTGGGCTGGTGGGCCTGGATTCACTCAGCAATGTGGGCTGGGCTCTGCTGCAGGAAAAAGAGATGGAGAAGCAGCGTCTCCTGTACCAGCAGGCGCGGCTGCACACCCGGGGGGCCGCGGAGATGGTGCTGCAGATGATCAGCGCCTGCAAAGGTGCCCTCCGTGTGCATTTGGCTCCCCCCGAGTACACCCGTCCTGTCCCAGCCCGCCCAGCCCCTCTGGACCCAGCAGGCACACCCTCCCACCCCTCCTGCATGTGGTTTGCCCTCTTGCCTTGAAATTTCTCACTAATTCCTTCAATCCTGATTACCCCTGCCCACATACCCTTGCACACTCCTCTTATCAACCTTGCACACTCCTCTGCCCAGTTCTCTGACATTCCCCCTGGGGTGGCTGTTTTCTGGTGGGCGGAGAGCACTGATTCCAAATTGAGCAGACCACTGTTTGCCCCCCGCGGTGCCCCCCTGCAACCCGTTCCTCCCAGGAGAGACAGGCGCCATGGTGTCCTCCACCCTGAAGCTGGGCATCTCCATCCTAAACGGAGGCAATGCTGATGTGCAGCAGGTAACGAGTGAAGGGACTTGGGAGGAGGGCTAAGAGGGCTGGGAGGTTCCTGTGTGACTCCCAGGTCCCCCACTCCTCCACGCTTCTGCAGAAAATGCTGGATTACCTGAAGGACAAGAAGGAAGTGGGCTTCTTCCAGAGTATCCAGGCGCTGATGCAAACCTGCAGGTGGGCTCTAGTGCACATATTATTTAAAAAAATAATGTTATCTACTTATCTTTGGCTGTGTTGGGTCTTTGTTGCTGCACAAGCGTTTCTCTAGTTGTGACAAGCAGGGGCTACTATCTAGTGGCGATGCGTGGGCGTCTTACTGTGATGGCTTCTCTTGTGGCCGAGCACGGGGCTCTAGGGCTTGTGGGCTCGGTAGTTGTGGCACACAGACTTCATTCCCCCAAGGCACGTGGGACCTTCCTGGATCAGGGATCCAACTCGTGTCTCCTGCATTGGCAGGCAGATTCTTAACCACTGGATCACCCCACTGAGCCAACAGGGAAGCTTCCTCTAGTGCACATCTTTCATTAAGCTCAGTCCCCAGTCCTGGTACCACCTCCAGTTCTAGTTCTGTTCTCTTGGTTCCAGGAACAGAGATCCACTCAGGCCAGCTCAGACAACAGGGAGTTTATTATAAGGAGTCACATGGAACAATGAAGGAGGCAAAATGCCGTAGACTTTAAGAATGAGTTATGTTAAGGATCCAGATAGCTGGAAGGTAGTTGAGACTTCAGGGGCACTCAGGCAGCAGGGACGTGGGGTTCTTTCTGATGACCCCTGTTCCTGTGGCTCCAGCGCTGTATGCTTTCGCTCTCCTCTTGTGGTTGACTGCCTTTCACTGTCTCTCTGAAGCTTTTGCTAATTGATGGTTTCTGTTTCCTTCTGATTTCAGCTTTTATGTATTTCATCCTTGCCCCACCTTACCCCACAGCTGCTACTGCATAGCTTCTATCAACTCTTAGTTTCTGCTTCCTCTCGATTTCAGCTTACTGTCTCTATCACCTCCTCCCATCATGGGAAGGGCTGCCAGGCTCTGGAACAGAGGAGGGCAGAGGCCTCAGTGCATCTTCACCGTCTTTCCTTTCTTTCCCTCAGTGTCCTGGATCTCATGCCTTCGAGAGACAGAACAAGGCAGAGGGGCTGGGCATGGTGAATGAGGATGGAACTGGTGAGGCCCTTTTGGGCTTCCCTCTCCCTGGGGCATCTCCTTCCTTCAGGATCTACTCCCTCCCCCAACATTGCCCAGAGCTCCCTTCCCCCCCAAACACCCTCCCTCCCCAAGAGCATCCTCAGGTTCCCCCTCCTGCAGTGGTCCCAGTCCTGCCCTGCTCCCATTCCTCCAGAGTCTCCCTCCCCCTGGTCCCACCTCTGGGTGTCCTTCTGTGTTCTCTCACCCATCGCCACATGGATCCCACCCTCCACATGCCCCAAGTCTCCAGCCCGGGTTGCTGTTCTCTCATTAATGTCCCTAATCCGGTTAATTGAGTCTCCTCTTTGCTGTGTTGTGACGTGTCTAACCTTTCTGCCCTGATCCTTGCCTCCTGCCTCTCAATCTCTACCTGTCCACCTCTCTTTCTCTTACCTCTTCTTTCTTCCATTCTGCTTTCACCATCTTCTTGTTCTTTTCTTTGCTTCCTTGCTCCTTTTTGCTCTTTCTCTCTATGGGTTGTTTCTCTCTCTATGTCTTCAATCCTGACCATATCACTGTGTGTTTTTTTTTCTGTCTCTCTGTCTCCTTCTGTCTTTCTTTTTCCTTCTTTTTCTTCTGCTTCTTCCTCCCATCCTGTTGGCTGCCTCAGTCATCAACCGCCAGAACGGTAATTCCCGGAGCCCATTCCTTGCTATGCTCCTGCCACCCCTCCCTTCTAACCCCCAACCGCCCCCCTCCACCTGGTGGCTGAGGATCTGGGACATCCAGGGGAGGGAGGTACCATGCCGGCGGAAAATCTTGAGATCAGGGCTCTAGAGACCAAGAGTCGGGTCCCAGATTAGCCACTAATAACACATGGAACTATGAATAAATCGCTTACTTTATGTAAGCTTGTTTCCCCATGTGTAAAATAGAAGCAAGAGAAGATGGCAAAGATCCTTTTCCAGCTGGATGTTGTTGGAGTTCCAGACCCAGATTCGCAGTCCCGAGGTGGGGTGAACCCCACTCCCACATACCCCGCCTCCGCCCCCCCCCC
>SJXQ01005678.1:542692-571747 GCA_006408695.1 Aepyceros melampus
CCCCAGATTGGTAGAGTCTGCTGTTCCCATCCACCAATCGGATTGGTTGCCCCCAAGCATCCTCTCTGATTGGTGTGCGTGCCTCCTCTGCCTGCTCTGGTTGGCCCAAACATTCACTATCTATCTTTCCCTTTGCTCGTCCCGCCCTTTTGGTCTACAGTGATTGGCTCCTTTCAGATGCCCGTTCTGATTGGTCCATGTTTACACTCCTCCCCCCTCTGCTTTTCCTGGATTGGCTGCTTTTAAAACATCTGAGCCAACTGGCTTTCGACCGCGTCTCCTGCTCATTTCTCTCCTGCACATAGCCTTTGTGTGAAAGTGACTTCAACCCCCATAATCCATTAACCGCCACCCCCCGCCCCGCGCAGTCTGGAGGGGGGCTGAGGGAGGTATCAGCAGCCCAAACCTCTTCTAAGTCGACAGACACTCTTGGATGTCACACAAGTGGTGACATCAAGGAGACACTGATACTGTATAAAGACATTTGAGGCCGCAGCTTCATGACTCAGGGCCCCTCAGTCTCCTTCTGCTGATGTCCTGGACTCTGAGGGTGGGACCTCTGTCATGGATTCCCATGGCCCTCATAGTGTCTTGAAAATGGTGGCTGCTGCTCCCTGCGCACCTGCTCTCCGTGCATGTGTGTGCAATGTGCATGGGCCGTGTGCACACTTTCTGGTATCCTCGCGCATCTGATGTCTTCTGGACCATGCCTTACCCCCTCTTCCACCCAGGAGAGAAGGTCATGGCAGATGATGAATTCACCCAGGACCTGTTCCGATTCCTGCAGTTGCTCTGCGAGGGTCACAATAATGGTGAGGAAGAAAGGAGGGTGAGATGGAGAGGCGGCCAAGGTCTGGGATGGGTCTGGAGGGGTTGCCTGAGTTAACCTCCAGTCCCATTCTCCCCTGATCAGTGATGACCTCACCACCCTTCCAGGCCCCACTGTCCTCGACCCCACAGTCCTTCATTCTTTACTTTCAGCCAGTGTCAAGCCCTGTCTGCCCACCTTCCTAAATCTCTCTTGAATTTTAGGAATCCAGCCACTTTGTTTCACTTTCACCTCCTCTAACCAGTCCAATTCCCCCAAAGCAATCTGCCAAAACCCAATTTGGCCAAAAATCAATTTTCACACATGAGCAGTTCGCCACATGCCATTTTCCCACAGGCATTTTGCAGCAGCTGCCAAAGTTCAGTAAATGCAGTGGATTTCCTTTAACTCTGGGTCTGCAGACAGAAAAATTGCCTGGCATTTCTAAATGAATCTCTTAGAACCACCTATTAATTTTGCTTATAAAATACTTTGCCAAGAGAAAGTCTCACATTCTCTTGCCTAACTTAAACAAGTTTGAGTTTCCACAACTTTTGTTCTAGTTCAGACAATATAACCAGATAAAGATGACACAGCAAGTTAATTAAATACATCACTGGTGAGAAAATGACACCTCACGTGGCACACAGTGTACAAGGTTAAAGGAACAGTTTGAAATTCTGAACAGCAAACATCCCACCCAATGCAGTTTCCTATGACAAACATGTACAGTCTCGAAGTTGTGGTTATAACACTTAGCAGGTGATAAGAAACCACAGACTGCCCAGAAATTAACCTTCATGACAAGAATGGGAGTGATTCTAAACCTAACTTCCATAGAACCTGCACCCTACTTGGCTAGTATTCTTTAAGGTAACTGGTAAACATCTTTAATTTTCATTCTTTTCTTTTCAACAAACGATAAAGCATGAATCATTGTTTCCACAGCTAGTTTTCCTTCAAGTTCTGTTACATAACTTAGTGCCAGATGACTAAGGTTTTCTTTCTTTAACGAAGGTGGAATCTGTCTTTGGGATTTAAAATGAATTTTCGTCCCTGGGTCTGTGACTTTTTGGAAATAAGAATGTTCTTTCAGTGAAATTTCTTTCTCCCACCAAATCTGCCATCCAGCCTTCTGGCCAAATTTGTGGATTCGTAAACCAGTCTAGTCGAATAAATGTTTGAAATATCTTTCAAATCTTAGAGGCTTTGCATGTCTTGAGTGTTCAATGTCATTCAGAGCAGACTAAAAGCCAGGGAGTTGTAGCTGACCATTCAGGCTTATGTTCTGATTTAAATGAACACAGAAAAAGGAATTAGAAAACAAGGTTGGTGGGAAAGCCTATCAATTTTCTTATAAAATCTTGAATGTCTGAGTAGACTTTTCGTCTATCACATGAAACCAGGCAAAAGGACATTCAGACTGAAATAGTGACTGTGAAGTGTTCAGAGGGAAGTCAGGTAGAAGTAAAACTTCAGGAAAAAAAAAAAAACTCCAAGGTGCTGTTGAAGCCATCCTGGGCAACACATTGCTATAACATCAAAAGGACTTAACTAAAGTTTGTGTTCATTGCCTTGATAATCTGATGAATTGGTCATTTGGCAATGGGTCTATAGAAGTTGTTCTCAGACTCAAGTGTGCCTAGGAATCACCTGGAGGCCTTGTTAAAATAGACTTTTGGACCCCATCCCAAGTCTTTTGATTTAGTAGTTCTGGGACGGAGCCCAGGAATTTGCATTTCTGACAGGTTTCTGAGAGATGCCGACTCTGCTAGTCTGGACTGGTGCTCTGAGAATCACTGCTCCAAAGTGCAACTGTTAACCTCAGCACCCTCTTTAAGGCCCCTTAAGAACCACTGTTGTTGGGACTTGCCGGTGATTCAGTGGTTAAGACTCCATGCTTCCAATGCAGGGGGTGCAGGTTCCGGCCCTGGTCTGGGAACTAAGAGTCCACAAGC
Organism: Aepyceros melampus; assembly: GCA_006408695.1. NCBI lineage: Eukaryota > Metazoa > Chordata > Mammalia > Artiodactyla > Bovidae > Aepyceros > Aepyceros melampus. The sequence continues at coordinate 545,459 of SJXQ01005678.1, forward strand.
TGTTGTTTATTGAGCACTTAACATACCTGTTCTAAATTTAGAATCGAGCAGTGTTCTAAATTCATTATATATACTAAAACATTAAAATCTCAGGACAGCTTGATAAAGTAGGTCTGTTGTGACTACCATGTTACATATGGGAAAACCAAGACACAGTCTGCCACATAGAGAGGTCACACAGTGAGGAATTTGAGCAGCCAACTCCTACTCATCTTTCAGGTCATAGCTCAGAGGTCCTCGCCTCCACGAAGCCCTCCCTGACCACCTAGTCTGGGTCAGGCAGCTCCTCTGGGTTCCTCCAACCCCCCGAGCTTCCTCCATCACAACCATGATCATAATTATTATTCCAGAACTTCTCAACCACACACTGAAGAAGGGAGAATGGTTTAATAAGCCCCCAAGTAGCCATCACTCAGCTCAAATTATAAGCTTTCTGCCATAGAACGTTTTTCAAATAGTGGGAACTGACTCACTAGATGGTCGTGAATCAAGTTTATCACCAAGATTCTCATTTCTAATTGCACATTGGTATGTCTGGGGAGCTTTGCAAGACACTAACGCCCAGTTTTCACCCCAGATAGTCTAATTTAATTGGTCTGGGATGAGTTATGAGCATTGGGAGTTTAAAAATTCTCCGGGTGTCTCTAATGTGCAATCAAGGTTGGGAGGTAAGAATATACATTTAGTACATTGAGATCAGAATGGCAACCCACTGCAGTACTCTTGCCTAGAAAATTCCATGGACGGAGGAGCCTGGAAGGCTGCTGTCCATGGGATCGCTGAGGGTCGGACATGACTGAGCGACTTGACTTTCACTTTTCACTTTCATGCACTGGAGAAGGAAATGGCAACCCACTCCAGTGTTCTTGCCTGGAGAATCCCAGGGACGGGGGAGCCTGCTGGGCTGCTGTCTATGGGGTCGCACAGAGTCCGACACGACTGAAGTGACTTAGCAGCAACTAGTACAGGGCACAAAATAGCAGAATGCATGGCACATACTGGGGTTCCCAGGTGGTGCTAGTGGTAAAGAACCCATTTGCAATGCAGGAAATACAGGAGACTCGAGTTTGATCCCTCGGTTGGGAAGATCCCCTGGAGGAGGGCACGGCAACCCACTCCACTATTCTTGCTTGGAGAATCCCAAGGACAGAGGAGCCAGGCAGGCTACAGTCCATTGGGTCACAAAGAGTCAGACATGACTGAAGCGACAGCATGCGTGCACACATGGCACATAGTAAGGGTATGTGAAAACTACTGGTTCAGGTATATGTGGATGTCAGATTAGACAGCCCTCCTGGGCCTCAATATAAACATGTACTGTGTTTCCTACTGTGGGTTGCAGTTAGAAAAGATTGAAAAATTACCACATGACAACAGAAACTTCACAAGGGCAGAGACTTTGTTTTCTTTTACTCCTGTATCCCCAGGGCCTTGAACAGTGTCTGCATATGTGCTAAGTCACTCCTATCATGCCCAACTCTTTGCAACCCTATGGACTGTAACCTGCCAGGCTACTCTGTCCATGGGATTCTTCAGGCAAGAATACTGGAGTAGGTTGCCCTGCCCTCCTCCAGGGGATCTTCCCAACCCAGGGATCAAACTTGAGTCTCCTGTGTTTCCTGCATTACAAGCAGGTTCTTTACCACTAGTGCCACCTGGGAAGCCCTCAGCAGTGCCTGGTACAGAGTAAAGCTCAGTAAATTTATAGTACTGAAGTATAAGTGACCAGTCTTCATCTATCATTAGTATATAGTATGTGCACAATAAATATATTTTGACTAAATGAACAAATGACAGATGCTTATCTCCTCTGGTTCTCAGTAGCTGTGCAATAAATTTTTTTTTGAGAAATGAATGAATAAACAACCAATCTTCCATCTCTCCAGCACATAGTAGGCATTCAGTGAAAAAAACTTGTGAATGGCTGAAGGTTGAATCTCCATTTCCCCCTGCTGTATTACAGATGCTCAGTAAATATTTTGGGAGGGGAAATGAATAAATGATTGACCTTCCACTACATCTGGCCCATAGTAGGCCCGCAATAAATATTTATTACACAAAATGGATAAATGATCCTCCATCTTCCTCTAACACATAGTCAGTTCAGTTCAGTCGCGCAGTCGTGTCCGACTCTTTGCGACCCCATGAATCGCAGCACGCCAGGCCTCCCTGTCCATCACCAACTCCCGGAGTTCACTCAGACTCACGTCCATTGAGTCTGTGATGCCATCCAGCCATCTCATCCTCGGTCGTCCCTTTCTCCTCCTGCCCCCAATCCCTCCCAGCATCAGGGTCTTTTCCAATGAGTCAACTCTTCGCATAAGGTGCCCAAAGTACTGGAGCTTCAGTTTTAGCATCATTCCTTCCAAAGAAATCCCAGGGTTGATCTCCTTCAGAATGGACTGGTTGGATCTCCTTGCAGTCCAAGGGACTCTCAAGAGTCTTCTCCAACACCACAGTTCAAAAGCATCAATTCTTCGGCGCTCAGCCTTCTTCACAGTCCAACTCTCACATCCATACATGACCCCAGGAAAAACCATAGCCTTGACTAGACGGACCTTAGTCGGCAAAGTAATGTCTCTGCTTTTGAATATACTAGTAGGTACTGATAAAGAGTTATTAAAGAAATGATTATATGCTCTCTAACATACAATAGGCACTCCATAAACATTTATTGCATAAATGAATAAAGGACCCACTGTCCATCTCCTCTGCACGTGTCCATCTCCTCGAGCTCAATGAATGAATAACTTTTCATCTCCCTAGATTTCCAAAATTACCTACGGACACAGACAGGGAATACAACCACTATTAACATCATCATCTGTACTGTGGACTACCTCCTGCGGCTGCAGGTGAGGCTGTGAGGCCGTCCAGGTGTGACCTGAGCCGGGGACTGTTGGGCCATAGCTGGCCCCAGCAGCCGCTCACACTGCGTCTACCCGCCAGGAGTCCATCAGCGACTTCTACTGGTACTACTCCGGCAAGGATGTCATTGAGGAGCAAGGCAAGAGGAACTTTTCCAAGGCAATGTCGGTGGCTAAACAGGTGTTCAACAGCCTCACCGAGTACATCCAGGTAGGGTTCGCTCTCTGGGAGGAGGCGGGGCAGTCTCGCATCCCTCGCCCTACCTGGTGCTCACGTAGAACCTTTGCCACCCAGGGCCCCTGCACCGGGAACCAGCAGAGTCTAGCGCACAGCCGCCTCTGGGACGCCGTGGTGGGATTCCTGCACGTGTTTGCACACATGATGATGAAGCTCGCGCAGGTTCGAGCCCCTCTGTTCTTCATCCTACTGCCTCCGGACACCCCCTAACTGGCACGTTTACAAGTTCTGCCCCCTCAGTTTTCCACTCCAGAGTTCCCAGCGGGTTCCGGACGGGTCCCATCTTCCTTCTGGATGGGTATTCTGCATGACCCCGCCTCCTCCCCTCCACCGCCAATCGGCTGGTTATCCATCTATAGTTCCATTGGTCTGCGCTTGGGCCCCGCCCCTCTGGCCCAGAACTCCTCTGTGGTTGGTTGGTGTTCACACCAGTCGGATGGATAATTAGCCGATAGATGGTGGAGGGGAGGAGGCGGGGTCATGCAGAAAGCGCATCCAGAAGGAAGATGCTGAACCACTGGAACCGGCTGGGAACCCTGGAGTGGGAAATTGACTGATGGGGATAGGAAAAGGGTTGGCGTCTAGATCTGGGCCTGAGGCTGAAGCAGTGTTTTGCTTCTTTATTCTGCTGCGGCAGATGACTCCTATCCAGGGCATCCATGATGTAAGGTCCCTGTCGAGCCCCATCTCTAGCATCTTCGTGCTCCCTTTGCCCACCACCCCCAACGCCCACCCCTTTGCAGTCTTGTCAATGTCTCCACAAACACCTTGTCCGTTTGCTCTGCTTCTGCCTGATAAACGTATTTCAAGGTTGCCAAATGCGCTGCAGGAGGGCTCAGCATCTGAAAGGGCACCATCCAGAACCTAGATCAGTTCAGTTCAGTTCAACATATTTCAAGACTGCCAAATGCGCTGCAGGAGGGCTCAGCATCTGAAAGGGCACCATCCAGAACCTACACATCCTAAGTAAATACATCGATGTGTTTATTCCAGTAGTTTTCCAGCAGGTGGCAATATTCTATATTTTATAATTTCCCAACAGGAAGAGTCTTGAGGAAGGGAAGCTTTTTCTAATTTACTCAAAGGTGCCACAGGGGCTGGCAGAAACCTTGTCTGGTGTCATCTGACCTTTTGAAAGGAGCTGAATTTTAACTACACAGTTTCTCAGTGTGAGTGAGTTGAAGTCAAGCTGTTGTAATCTTAAAACTCTAGAGAATACTGGTATCTTTGTAGAGATTTCCAAATCTTACAGAATTAATTCATCAGCCATAGCCTAAGTTACATTGCAAAAGCTAGAAATCCAATGCAAAGTGGTGGCTTACACACACACAAAAAAGAACTTATCAGTTCACATCACAGATCAGATCATATCCAGGGTCTAGAATGCTGTTAGTAGAAATGTCTGTCTCCTCTCTGGCTTCATTATCAAGCAGGCACTTCCCAGGAGCTGGAAAGAATGGTGTCTTGGGCTTCAATGAGCCCCTCTAACAGCTTCAGAGGGGAAAGAACCCCTCTTTAGCTCCAAGAAAAGAGTTGCCATACTCTTATTGGACTATAGAATCACATGCCCTTTCCTGAACCAATCACCCGGGTCAGGGAAAAGAAAGTTCTGATTAGCCAGCCCTGGTCCAAATCCCACCCCTAGAACCAGGAGGTGAGTTTAGTCCTATATTCTCTGAGAGCAAGATTGTTCAATCAATTAAGTAGCTGTGTCTTGGGCAGGCACACACCACAGGCACTCACCAGGATCTGAGATCCTAGAATGTTGAAATCTTTGAGTCAGAATGCAGAGCTTTGGAATCATGGGAAAGTGTTAAGATTAGAGGGCTTTTTCTCAGGTGGCACTAGTGGTAAAGAACCCTCCTGCCAATGAAAGTAGACATAAGAGATGTAGGTTTGATCCCTGGGTCAGCAAGATCCCCTAGAGAAGGAAATAGCAACCCACTCCAGTATTCTTGCCTGGAGAATCCCATGGACAGAGGACCCTGGTGGCTACGGTCCATAGAGTTGCAGAGTCAGGCACGACTTAAGCAATTTAGCACACAGGCACGCACCTTAGGATTAGAATTAGTAACTCAAGAACTAGCATGGGGTAGCCTTACATCAAGCCTTACAACTAGCAAGGAGGAGCCTTACATCCCATTTACCTGGTACCCTTACCCTTCTTCCATTTTATTAGGTAGAACCTTATGAAATTACCACTTTGTTGGCAACATGCCTGAATATTGGCAATTTTATGTAGTTCAGCCTCATACAAATAGGGACCATGAGGCAGAACTTCGATCATGTTGGAGACTTCTAGGGGCCCTCCATGAGACACTATAACAGGAGAAGCAAAGTGTCCCCACATTCTTCCCCAAAGGCTTACCAGAGAGCCCATAGCTGTGTCCTGCAGCCTTCTTCCTGAACCCAGAGTCTCACTTTTTTCATCACACATTCATTCAACAAACAAGGGTCAGCCTCCCGCCATAGGCCAGGTACAGTGCTGAACTCTCATCCCTTCCCAGATCTCATCCGTTCCCAGTGTCCCCAGTATTTGCTCCTGTCTGTCTCTGTCTCTCTTGGTCCCAAGCATCTGCTCTCAGCCCCATACTCCTCCTAGCCCTCCATGTCAACCAGCCCTTGTCACTACACATCCCTCCTTGGGCTCACTTTCCCCAAAGTGTCGACCCCACCCCACAATCTTGTCTCTCTGCCCTTTGCCCTGCTTCCGAGGAACATGTCTGGACTCGGGTCCCCTCGGAGGTAAGATGGGGGAAGAAAAGTGGTCTTAGGCCCTGCTGGGTGGATGGAAGCAGCTGGAGGTGGGGGAGGCATCTCTGCCGAAAAGAACCCTCATGTAGCTGGGATGTGGGGTCCCTAGGACTCAAGCCAGATCGAGCTGTTGAAGGAGCTGCTGGATCTGCAGAAGGACATGGTGGTGATGTTGCTGTCGCTACTAGAAGGTAAATGCCCAATGGCTGAGGGTAAGTGGAGGGTACAAGGTGCAGACAGGCTCGAGAATGGCCCACAGACCCAGGAGAGTGTAAGCCTCAATCCCATCTGACATCATGTCAGGGTCGATGCATTTAAACCACTGTAATAAGCTCTCCAAACACTCATTGAGCACTTATTATGTGTCAGGTCCTATGTACATATGATAATTTATTGATTGCCCAGAGAAATCTTAATCAGGTGGGTGGCCAGGACACTTTTTAAAATGTCTGCCCTGAATCATTATTTATTTGCTGAATGTGTCAGTTAGTTCTTGCTGCCTAACAAATATTCCTAAAATGTAGTGGCTTAAAACAACCATAATTTATTACTAATTAATACAATAATTTAACTTGTAGACAAAGACTTTTTCTATAGAGGTTCATAACAGCATCCTCATTCTTTTATATGGCTGCATATTACCAGTTGTGTTGTGATACAGTGATTCATTTAACCGCAACCCTATCAATGGACATTCCGGGTTTGTTTGTTTTTTAATGTGTTTATTTATTATTTATTTATATTTGAGTCTTCATTGCTGCACACAGCTTTCTCTAATTGCAGCGAGTAGGGGTTACTCTTCATTGCAGCGCACGGGCTTCTCATTGTGGTGGCTTCTCTTGTTGCGGAGCAGAGGCTTTAGGCACACGGGCTTCAGTGGTTGCAGCTCCTGGGCTCAGTAGTTGCGGTGTGCGGCTCTGGTGCATGTGGGTCAGTAATTGGGCACACAGGCTCAGTAGTTGTGGCTCCCAGACTCTAGAGAACGAGCTCAGTAGTTGCGGTGCATGGGTTTGGTTGCTCCCCAGCATGTGGGATCCTCCCAGACCAGAGATCAAAGCTGTGTCCCCTGCACCAGCAGGTGGACTCCCATCCACTGTGCCACCAGGGAAGTTCCACGTTCAAGGTTTTTAAAAAATACTTTGCTATGACAAACTATTTGGCAATGAGTAATCCTCCTACAATGTCTTAATTTTCGGTAACTAGTCATTAGCTTTTAAAAATCAGATTTAGGGACTTCCCTTGTGGTTCAGTGGTTAAGACTCTGTGTCTTCCAGTGCAAGGGGCACAGGTTCGATCCCCGGTCGGGGAACTAGGGTCCCACATGCGGTGCATAGTGCAGCAAAAATAAATAAATAAATCATAAATATAAACTTAAATTTAAAAAATCAAATTTAAAAGTCAGCAATCCCTTTAAACATTTTGTTTTTGAAAACTTGAAAGACTCAGTGCCCAGGGTCTACAGTCTCACGTGGCAAAAGTCAGCTGAATTGGATTAAATAACAAAATAATATTCAATCTAATGTTGATGACAGTGCTAAGATTAGATAAGAGAATGTCCTCATTGTTTAGAATATATATGTGGAAATGTTTGGGGTAAAATGCCTCATGTCTGCAGCTTACTCCTTAGTGATTCAGTGAAAAAAACAGAGGAAGAGGTATAGAACAAACATAGCAAAATGTAAGCCATTGATGAATCTGGGATACATGAAGTTCCCTTGTACTCTTGGAAACTTCATGCATTAATACATTTCAGATTATATGAAAATTGAAAGGTCCAAAAGGAAGCTGGAGCCAGTTTGGGGAATTTCCTGGTAGTCCAGTGGTTAGGATTTGTCAGTTTCACAAGCATGGCCTGCATTCAATCCCTGGTCATGGATCCTGCGAGCCATGTGGTGTGGCCAATAAACAAGTAAAAGTGAAATTCTGTTTAAAGAGAAGCTGGAGCCAGTTTACTTTGAGGGGGACATGGTGTCCTAGTTTACCACAGTCTCCACCTCTCCCTGTTGTCTGCCCTCCAGGCTACCTCAGTCTTCTACGGACTTCTCTGGCCCCTATGGACTTGGGAAAGACTTAGGTGTATGAGCTCTGAGGTCTCGCCTCTCTGGGTTCAAGTCCACCCCACCGCCTCACTGGCTATGGAACCCTGAGTGCAGACTCTCTCTGAGTCTTTTTCCTCATCTGTACAAATGAACAGGAACACATGTTCCTTACAAAGATGAGGTCACATCAATGAGCAGCTGCCATGGCATCTGGGACCTGCTGTTAGCTGATGCCGTTGTTATCTTTATTGATGACTCCCCCAGCTATAGGGGGAGAAGGACGGAGACAGGATCAGCCAGGTTCACACCTGATGCTGTTGCAGAGCAGGAAGTGACCCTTTGGGGGAGGGGTCAGAGCTGGCCGGGAAGTTCCACCAGCACAGGGCATCCTGGCAGCTCCTGAGCTGGAGAGGGGAGGCAGGCCACCTGGGGATCCAGAGAGGAGGTGCTTTGGGGTCATACTAACCGGGGGCTGCCCACAGGGAACGTGGTGAACGGCATGATTGCCCGGCAGATGGTGGACATGCTTGTGGAATCCTCATCCAACGTGGAGATGATCCTCAAGTTCTTTGACATGTTCCTGAAACTCAAGGACATCGTGGGCTCTGAGGCCTTCCAGGACTATGTCACTGATCCCCGTGGTCTTATTTCCAAGAAGGACTTCCAGAAGGTGGGTACTGGAAGGTGGATGGGTGGGGGTGCCGAGGGCCACTTGTGCACCTGCCTGGCTGCCTGCTTTGGTCAAGAGACTCCTCTGGGCGCCTCCATTTCTTTATCTGTAAAATGGGAATAAAACCATCCTTGGAGTTTTTGGGTTTTTTTAATAATTTCATTTATTTAAGAAAAGTTTTTAGCTGTGCTGGGTCTTCGTTGCTGCACCAGCTTTTCTCTAGTTCAGGCGAGCAGGAGCTGCTCTCTAGTTGAGGTGTGTGGGCTTCTCATTGCAGGCCCTCTCTTATTGTAGAGCACAGGCTCTAGGGAGTGTGAGCTTCAGCAGTCGTGGCTCCCCGGCTCTAGAGCACAGGCGCAAGAGTTGTGGGGCATGGAATTAGTTGCTCTGTGGCATACGGGGTCTTCCTAGACCAGGGATTGAACCCATGTCTCCTGCATTAGCAGGCAGATTCTTTACCACTGAGCTACCAGGGAAGCCCTTGGGTTTTGTTTTTGTTTTGGCTGAGCAGCATCTGGGCTCTCAGTCCCCTAACCAGAGACTGAACCTTCCCCGCTACATTGGAAGCAGGGAATTTTAACCACTGAACTGCCAAGGAAGTCCTCCTTGGAGTTGTTTGGAAGATGAAATACATTAATATAAATAAGAACCAGTATTTCTATTATCATTATTAATAGTCATAATTTTATCATTATTATAAATAGAGATCAGTTTTTCAGTTGATGAACATCCATTGGGTTTCTTCTCTGCATTGGGCCCTGTGCTGGTACCATGACCATGGACAGAGCAACGCCTGAGACAGACACAGCCCTGCCTTCGTGGGGCTTATAGACTAATGGGAGAGGCAGTCACTAATGACCACTGCAGGTCTAAATAATGAGACTGTTAGGAGGGAGAGGCAGGAACCAGCTTTATCCAGGAGTCCACCCACCTGGCTTTGCCATCCTTTCTACCCCAGGTAAGTCACTCATCTGCTCTGAGCCTCAGGCTCCTCATCTGTGAAATGGGGCTAAGATAATAACATTAACTGTTTCAAAGGACTGCTATGAGAGTGGGCAGTGGGTGAACAGGGGATAGTGCCTGGAACAGAGAATACAGGAGATATTGCCCATTATTATTTCTATTATTACTGCCAGATCTTTTCCATCACTATTTTATCTTTTTCATTTCAAATAAATTCAAGCTTATGGAGAAGTTGCCAAGAACACTACATAAAATTTCTGCATACCGTTTGACCCAGATTGCAAATATGTTAACTTTTTACCTCGTTTACTCTGTCGTGATTCTCCTTTACCTCTAATACTTCAGGTAAGGAGAATGAGTTCATTCCCTTACATAACCACAAAACATTTATGCAAATCAAGAAATTAACTTTGACACAATGCTGCTATCTACAGATTTTATTCAATTTTCACCCTTGAAGGAAGTTTTTCCCTTGTCAAGGATCCAGTCTAGGATCAGGGATTGAATTTAGGCATCCTGTCCCTTTGAAGTTGTTGTTCATTCCCTCAGTCATGTCTGACTCTGCGACCCCATGACTGCAGCAGGCCAGCCCTCCCTGTCCCTCACCATCTCCTGGAATTTGCCCAAGTTCATGTTCATTGCACTGGTGAGAGCCTGTCTCTTTAGCCCTCTTCAATCCAGAACCCTTCCTTGGTTTGTCTTTGCCTCTTATGAGCTTGACATTTTTGAAAAATAGAGGCCAGTTGTTTTATAGGATGGCCCTTAGTGTGGGCTTGTCTGAGTTTTCCTGGTGATTCGACTAAGGTTATAGACTTTGACAGGAATATAAGAGAAGCACTATGTCCTTCTTGCTGTATCATATCAGGAGGTACGTGCTGTTAGCTCTTCACATTTCAGTTTGTGTTAGCTCGGCTCACTTGGTGAAGGTGTTTACCAGGGTTTCCACTGTAATGATACTCTCGTTCCCTTGGTACCTTGTGAGGATGTGCTTTGAGACTATGTAAATATACTGTACTCAGGTTGGCATCCATCAGAAATGCTTATGTCAAATGATTATTACTCTGACGGTTGATAAGAGCTAGTTTTTAAATTTTCTGATGTCCTTTACCTTTATTGTGTGTATCTGCCCAGTCATGTCCGACTCTTTGCGACCCCAGGGACTGTAGTCTGCCAGGCTCCTCTGTCCATGGAATTTTACAGGCAAGAATACTTGAGTGGGTTGCCCTTTCCTACTCCAGGCGGTCTTCCTGACCCAGAGATCAAACCCACATCTCTTGTGTCTCTCGCATTGGCAGGCAGATTCTGAACCACTAGTGCCACCTGGGAATTAGATACCTTTTAGAAAATTTTTATTGCAAATTGTTGATTTTTGGAGAAGGCAATGGCACCCCACTCCAGTACTCTTGCCTGGAAAATCCCATGGATGGAGGAGCCTGGTGGGCTGCAGTCCATGGGGTCGCTAAGGGTCGGACATGACTGAGCGACTTCACTTTCACTTTTCACTTTCCTGCATTGGAGAGGGAAATGGCAACCCACTCCAGTGTTCTTGCCTGGAGAATCCCAGGGACGGGGGAACCCAGTGGGCTGCCTTCAATAGGGTCACACAGAGTCGGACACAACTGAAGTGACTTAGCATCCTTGATTTACAATGTTCTGTTAATTTCCACTGTGCTGCAAAGTGATTCAGTTTTTTATATATAGTCTTTTTAATTATGGAGCATCACAGGATGTTGAATATAGTTCCCTATGCTATACAGCAGGACATTGTGGTTTATCCATTCTATACGTAATAGTTTGTATCTGCTAATGTCACACTCCCAATCCTTCCCTCCCCCGCACCCCCTCATGCGACCACAAGCCTATTAGAGTCTGTTTCTGTTTTGTAGATATGTTCGTTTGTGTCATATCTTAGACTCCACATATAAGTGATATCGTGTGGCATTTGTCTTTCTCTTTATGACTTACTTTGCTTAGCATGGTAGTCTCTGGGCCCATCCATGTCGCTGCAAAGTCATTATTTCATTACTTTGTAGGACTGAGCAGTATTCCACTGTATACATGTGCCACGTCTTTTATGTCTTTATTTATGGCTGCACTGGGTCTTCACTGCTGCATATGGGCTTCCTCTATTTGCCAGCGGGGGCTACTCTCTGTTGCCGTGTGTGGGACAACACATTCTCATCGTGGTGCCTTCTCTTGTTGTGGAGCATGGGTTCCAGAGCTTGCAGGCTCAGTAGTTGCGGTGCACAAGTTTAGTTGCTCCAAGGCACGTGGAATCTCCCCAGATCAGGGATTGAATCCATGTCTCCTGCATTGGCGGGCAGGTTCTTAACCACTGGACCACCAGGGAAGTCCCTGTACCACTGGGATTATCCATTCACGGCTGATGGACATTTAGGTTGCTTCCATGTCTTGGCTGTTGTAAACAGTGCTGCTATGAACATTGGGGTGCATGTATCTTTTTGAATTAGTGTTTTGTCTGGGTATATGCCCAGGAGTGGGATTGCTGGATTATATAGTGATTCTGTTTTTAGTGTTCTTAAGGAACCTCCATACGGTCCACACCAATTTACATTCCCATCAACAGTGTAAGAAGATTCCCTTCTCTGCACAGATTAGGTACCTCTTTATTGTAAGGAAGAGTTTTTCCTTTCTCTTCCATTTACTTGTTTGTTTATACATTTGTTCATTCATTTATATTGGTATAGACCAATGGCTTCTTATTTTATCCTAAGGGTTGCAACTGCTGCTGTCCACCAGCATTTAAATAAGCCCAGGGTCACCCAAGTTAAGTATAAAGTGCCCCATGCCTCCCAGCTGTCCTCCGAGAGCCTCCCTGCCTCTCTGTCTCCCCGCTTCTCAGCCACGCCTCCCAAGAGCTGTCTACACTTGCTCACTCCTTTCTCACCTCCCACTCCTTCCCTCATTTGGGGTTTGCTGGCTTCTGTCCCTGTCACTCTCCTGAAACTACACCAACTAAGATCATCAGGGATCTCTCCACCCTACAGTCTCTCCTCTGACTTGTCATCTTGACAGCATTTGCCATGGTTGACCATGTCCTCCCCCATCCCTAGCAATGCCTGCTTCCCTGGGCATCTGTGCCACCCACCCCTGGGACCCCTACCTTCCATGACAGTCCCGCACAGATTCTTTTTTTTTTTTTTTAGGATTTTAAAAATGTGTACCATTTTAAAGTCTTCATTGAATTTGTTACAATATTGCTTCTTTTTTTTCTATGTTTTGAGTTTTTGATCCCAAGACATGTGGGCTCTTAGCTCCTCGAACAGGGATCGAACCTGCTCCCCCTGCAATGGAAGATGAAGTGATAACTACGTTGCTACCTAAGCTTTAGGGAGAAGGGATAATATGTATCATGTTCTCACTCTGCCAGGTCCTATGTATAATGAATGGTAATTTACAGCAACCATGAGGTAGTAAGGACTATTTTTTTATTCCCATTTTATAGAAGTGGAAACTGAGGCACAGGGAGGTGGAAATGCTCTGTTTAAGGTCACACAACTAATTGACAAGTCTGGGATTCGAATTTAGGCATCTGACTCCAAAGTACACTGCCCCCAGGGTCATTCACTTACTAGCTCAATAAATAGTTAATGAGCACCTCCTGAATGCCAGGCCTGCTCTGGGGAGTCCCAGCCCTACTCTCTCAACCAGCAGATTTTCAGTGAGAGTCTGAGGGGGGATGGCTGCAAGAGAACCAGAAAGCATTATGCAGGAGCTAAAGTCATGTCATCTATCTATCTATCTATATATTTTGGCCACGCTGTGCGTCATGTGGGATGTTAGTTCCCCAACCAGGGATCGAACCTGTGCTCCCTGCAGTGGAAGCATGGGGTCTAACCACTGGACCGCCAGGGAAGTCCCCTGCATCGTTTATCATTTTAAAAGGACTCTACTCAGCAAAGGAAACCATCAACAAAATAAAAAGGCAACTTACAGAATGGGAGGAATATTTGCCAACCTCATATGTAATAAAGGGTTGATATCCAGTGCACACAAAATGTTCATGATAACTCCAACACAATAAAATCAATAAATCTATTTAAAAATGAGCAAAGGACCTGGATAGACATTTTTTAAAGAAGGCATACAAATGGCCAACAGGTACATGAAAATGTGCTCAATATCACTTATCGGGAAAATGCAAATCAAAAAAACCCAATGAGATATCACTTCACACCTGTTAGGATGGCTGTTATAAAAAAGAGAGAGAGAGAGAGAACAAGTGTGGCAAGGATGTAGAGAAAAGGGAACCTTTGACCATTGGTGCTGGGAATGTAAACTGGTGCACTATGGAAAACAGAATAGAGGATTCCTGAAGAAATTAAAACTAGAACTACCATATGACCCTGCAATCCCATTTCTGGATATCTATCCAAAGAAAGTGAAACTGTTATCTCAAAGAGTGTTTGCTGTCTCATGTTCATTGCAGTATTATTCACAATAGCCAAGGTATGGAAACAGGCTTAGTATCTGTCCATGGTTGAATGGATAAAGAAGGTGGTGTGTGAGGGGGCATATGTATACCTATGGCTGATTCATGTTGATGTTTGGCAGAAACCAACACAATTCTGTAAAGCAATTATCCTTCAATTAAAAAATAAATAAATTTAAAAAATTTTTTAAAGTAGAAGTACTACCAAAAAAAGAAGGTGGTGTGTGCACACATGTAATGAAATATTATTCAGCCGTCCATTATTTTTTTATAATTTTATTTATTTTATTATTTTTGTTTATTTTGGCTGTTCTGGGTCTTCGTTGTTGCACAGTCTTTTTGCCAGTCGTGGGGGCTACTCTCTAGTTGTGGTACGTGAGCGTCTCATTGCAGTGGCTTCTCTTGTTGTGGAGCACGGGCTCTAGGGCATGTGGGCTCGGTAGTGTGGCCACGGCTTAGTTGCTCTGTGGTATGTGGAATCCTCTGGGACCGGGGACTGAACCCATGTCCCTTGCATTGGCAGGCGGATTCTTATCCACTGGACCATCAAGGAAGTCCTGCAATATATTCTAGAGATACAGGGAGTGTCCTAATCATTTTGTATAGGTGTCCAGTATTCCACTTTGCATATATATTATGGTTTATTTGATAATTTCCCATTTTTCTTCAAAAATAATTTATTATTCTTATTGGTATTTTCACTTACCTATTTATTTTTATTTTTGGCCATGCTTTAAGGCATGTGGGATCTTAGTTTCCTAACCAAGGATCCAACCCATGCCCCCTGCATTGGAAGCACAGAGTCTTAACCACCGGACTACCAGGGAAGTCTCTGATTATTCCCTGTTGATGGACACTCGCTGTGTGCCCAGTCTTTTGCCATTAAAATGCGTGCTCTCGTTAGGGCTGCCATGCATAACTGTTCAAGCTGCGCACCGTGCAAAGCTGCCAATTTATAGCACAGATATTGTAAATTTGTACCACAAGTTTCCACAGATGGAAGTAAGTGTGTTGAGGAAGGCTCCTTGTGGGCCACTAGCAATGCTGACTAGAACAATATGTACATACATCATTTGGTATGTGCAGTTATATCTGAAGATAGATAGACTTCCAAAAGTGGGATTGCTGGGTTAAACGGTAAATGCATTTGTCATTTGGACAGATTTTGCCCTCTGTTTTTCCTTCTCATAAGCAACATGTGAGGCTGCCTGTTTCCCCACAGCCTCACCACCAGACCACATTTGTCGAATATTTGGATTTTTGCCAATCTGATAGGTGAAAAGGGATAGTGCTGTGCAGTTTTAACTCACATTTATCCTGTTATGAGTGTAGTGAAGCATCTTTACACATTACTTTGGGCTTCCCAGGTGGCACTAAAGGTAAAGAACCTGCCTGCCAATGCAGGAGATGTAAGAGATGCAAGTTCAATCCCTGGCTCAGGAAGATCCCCTGGAGGAAGGCGTGGCAACCCACTCCAGTATTCCTGTCTGGAGACTCCCATGGACAGAGGGTCCTGGTGGCCAATGGCCCGTAGGGTCACAGAGTCATGCACGACTGAAGTGACTCATGCACACGTTAGTTCTTTTGTATTACTTGTTCAGTGAACTGACTATGTCCTTGGCTTACTCTTCTACTGGAATGTTAGCAGTTTTCTTCTTGATTTCTAGGAGCTCTTTATATATTGGGCTGCTTATAACTTTGCTAGTGATATGAGGTGTACTTCTTTTTCCTAGTTCATCATTTGTCTTTTGCCTTTGCTTATGATGGCTTGTTTATTTGTTTTTTGGTGGGGAGGAGTTTGGACATGCATAAAACTTATTTTTTAAATTAAATTTAGTTTTTTGGCTGCACTGGGTCTTCATTGCTGTGCTTTCTCTAGTTGCAGTGAGCGGGGGCTACTCTCTAGTTTCCATCCAAGGGCTTCTCATTGCGGTGGCTTCTCTTGTTGAGGAGCACAGGCTCTAGGCACACGGGCTTCAGTAGTTGCAACACATTAGCTGTGGCTCACGGATCCTGAGCATGCAGGATTCAGTAATTGCAGCACCCAGGCTCAGTAGTTGTGGCACACAGGCTTAGGTGCCCCGTGGCAAGTGGAATCTTCCTAGGCCAGGCTTTGAACTCGTGTTTCCTGCATTGGCAGGCAGATTCTCAACCACTAGACCACCAGGGAAGTCCAAGACTTGATTTTTATGTAGAAAATCATTTAAAATATTTTTTATTAATTTTAAACAAAATAGGTAATACATTCCTTTTGTAAAAAAACTCAGAACTTATAGCTATGGTTGAGGTTACCTTTGATCCCTACCTCCAACCCATTCAAAGGCTGCCACGGTTATCCTCTTGGTGTTCAAATCTCCAGGCATTTATTTCTGCATTTCCTTTCATATGTAAATCTGCATTGAAAAACATACAGAATTATTTTAGGGTTTCCCAAGCTCTTCATGGTTGACAGAGTTCTTGACAGTTTGCAAAACACATCTCCAATGATAAGTACTTGGCAGATTCCAAAACATACTACAGTTTGGAAAGCCCTTCCTGGTGGGTGAAAACATATCTTAGGCTACTAATTTATTCTTAGCACTATTTTGCAGTTTTGTTTGTTTTTTTATTAGCAAATGTTTTTGTACATCTCTCTGAATTCAAGACTTCCTTTTAAAAACATTTTTATTGAGATATAATTCATATACTATCAAATTCACCCATATAAAAGGTATAATTTAATGGGAGGGGTTTTTTGGTATATTCACAGAATTGCGCAGCCATTGCTACAATCTAATATTAGAACATTTTAATCACCCCAAAAAAAGAAACACCATGCTCTTTAGCAGTCACTTCCCATTTCCCCCACTCAGGCCCCTGCCAACTGCTAATCTGCTTTCTGTCTCTATAGATTTGCCTATTCTGGACTCTTCATATCAATGGAACTGTCCAATATATGGTCTTAAAAGGGTTTCCTTTTATTTAACAAGCCACAGTGTCATTATCATCCCTAACTGAAAACAAAACAATGAAGACAAATGAGAAAGATCCATAGCTCTTAAATCATCAAATGTCTGGTCTGTGATCTAATTTCTAGATCTTCAAAATATCACATATAACTTTTTGTAATTTCTTTGAAGCAGCATCCAAACAAGGTCACCTAGTGCTATTGATTGCTAATTCTTCTCTTTATAAAAAAAGACAGCTTTGTTTCTGTCTTTATTTTTGGTCATGCGGGGTCTTCGTTGCTGTGCGGACTTTTCTCTAGTAGCAGCGAGTGTGGACTACTCTCTCATTGTGGTGTGCGGGCTTCTCTTGCTGCGGAGCACAGGCTCTAGAGCGCATGGGTTTCAGTAGCTGTGGTTCCCAGGCTTTAAGAGCACAGGCTCAATAGCTGTGGTGCACAGGCTTTGTCGCTCCGCAGCATTTGGGACCTGCCTGGACCTGTGTCTCCTGCATTACAGGTGGATTCTTTTCCACTGAGCCACTACCACCAGGGAAGCCTGGTTGCTATTTCGTTAAACCTCCTTCTATTGACTGCTGTCTCTCCTTCACTTTTTCCTTTCCTGGAGTTTATCTGCTAGAGACCCACTTTGCTGATCCAGTAGAGCAGCAATGCCTGATAGAAATACAAAGACTTCCCTAGTGGTCCAGTGGCTAAGACCCTGTGCTTCCAATGCACGGGGCCCAGGTCCAGTCTCTGGTCAGGCAACCAGATTCTGCATGCTGCAACTAAGACTCACCACAGCCAAATAAGTAAATAAATATTTTTTAGAAAGAGATACAATGGGAGCAACACATAGAGTTAAGGAATTTCTAGTACCCGCACTTTTTAAAAAAGTGGAAAGAAACACATGAAATTATTTTAAACAATATATTTTATTTAACCTCCTCCACCAAAATTATATTTTGATATATAATCAATATAAAAATTATTAGCTATTTTAAATTCTTTTGTTTACACTGTCATCAAAATCCGTAAGTATACACTGTTGCCACATCTCACTTTGCACCATCCAGATGAGCTCATGGCTACCGTAGATACTTCTCTATTAATTGTAGAGTTTCCTGCCTTTGTTTGATCTGGCTGATGCAAGCTTATGGTGTCATTTGATCTGTTCCTCTGTCCCCTGCATTTCCTGCAAACTGGGACTTAGGTCGCGAAGCTTGATCAGACTCAGGTTTGGAGTTTTGGTTTTATTATTACTTTTGCCAGCACCTTCCTTTATGGTGCTTCATACATCCATTAAGAAGCACAGCCTGTCCCCTCATCACTCCTTTTGTGACATCAGCAACCATCAGTGCCTGATGCCCAGACACATTAGTTTATTAGAAATTGCAAAATGGAGATATTCTCATTTCTAAATGTCTGACTGTTACCCGGCTTCACATGGTTTCCCAAACCCAAAGCATCATATGATTTCCCAAACTTTACAAATCTTTATATTTTACAACAGGCTTTTCAATTACTTTTATGATTTAAGAGATAAGGTCAGCCTTCTTTTAAAAAAGGACTTCTTGATTTTCCAAAATTGTAACCGAGTTAAAAAGTCTTCTCAGTTTTTAAAATGCTTAATTCATTTGACAAATATGTGTTGAGCGCCTACTGTGTTGTAGCAGTGAACAAAACAGAGACCCCCACCCTCAGAGCTGATAGCCCAGTGGGGAGGGGCAGATGAAAATAAGTAAGCAAGATAATTTCAGGTTATAACCTGTGGTCTGAAGTAAATGAGCAAGGTGGTGTGCAACAAAGCGTGATGTAGTCAGCCCTGTCAACTGGGTGGTCAGGGAGGGCCAAGGACATTGA
This sequence comes from Aepyceros melampus, assembly GCA_006408695.1. Taxonomy (NCBI): domain Eukaryota; kingdom Metazoa; phylum Chordata; class Mammalia; order Artiodactyla; family Bovidae; genus Aepyceros; species Aepyceros melampus. Next base: position 564,229 of record SJXQ01005678.1, read on the forward strand.
AGCCGAGAGCTGAATGCTACCCTGTGAAGGTAGGAGAGTTTGTGGCCTCTCCAGCAAAGGGAACAGCAAGTGTAAAGGCTGAAAGATGGGAACAAGAGGTTTGCAGAGGAGGCCAGTGTGGCTGTTGAGAGGGAGAGAGGCAAAAATAAAGTCTGAGAGGTGATGGGGGAGGATGTGCTGAGCCTGGTTGGCTGTGGGGAGGACTCTGACTTTTAACCTGAATGAAATGGAGCTAAGGGAGGATACTGAGCAGGGAAGGGATGTGATCTGACTCGGATGTTTACAGCGTCCCTCCGCTGTGTGTGTGGGGTGGTGGGAGAGACTCTGGGGAGAGAAGACGAGGAGAAACCAGGGAGGAGTCGCTGTGACCGTCTAGTGGGGGATAGAACTGTGGAGGGGCAGAAGTGTGTGTCCTAGATCTTTTGAAAGCAGAGCTGACAGATTTGCTGATGGATTCAGTGTGGGTAGTGAGATAAAAGGGAGGAATCAAGGATGACTCAAAGATTTTAACTTAAGCACCTGGGTGGGTGGTGATGCTATTCCTGAGATGGGTAAGACTGTGGGAGGAGAGGTTTTGAAATCAAGAGTTCAGTTCTGGCCTTTTCCACACAGAGATGTCAGATAAGGCTTCATCTGTCAAGTGTATGGATTCTGGGGAGCAGTCAGGGCTGGGATGGAGTCTTCACAATCATTGGCATGGTATGGCTTTCCGAGGCTTGAGCCTCAAGGGTCTCTCCATGGAGCGTGTATATCTCAAGTAGAGTGAAGATTTCAGACCTGGGGCCCCTTTAACCTTTAGAGGTCTGAAAGAGGAGACTCCAGCAGAGGAAACTGACAACAGTCAGAGAGGAAGGTATTTCCAAAGAAGGGGACAAGCAAATGGACAATGACAAAGAGAGAGCGGCAAATCACAAGAGTATGCAGAGTCCAGGACTGAATGGAGGGGATGGAGTCCCAGGCCCCACGCGGAGCTGGGTGGGGGAGTCAGATTTTAAGAGGGGCAGTGTCACACTGTATCATAAGAAAAGGAGTCAGGTTGATGGAGCGACAGTAGAAGGTGAAGAGTTCCTGTGTGATTATGTCTCCACGCTCTGTGGTTTCTAGAGCCCTTCATGATTTGCAAAGCATGTTACTCATTTAGAAAGCATTTTTGCAAAGTTCTTGGCTACAAAGCACTTTTTAGAGCCAGAAAATTTCGCTTCTGTTCATACCCAGAGCAACGTTTCTCAAACTGCATGTGGCAAACCATCTGTTGGTCATGAAATTAATTTAGTTAAGTCATGACCAGCATTTTTAAAAATAAAATAGAACATTGCAAGTACGTTACATAGCGAAAGTCAGAGTTGTGTCCCGAAATCTTTTTTTTGTCACATTATAAAATGCATTCTTACCGTGGGTGCTGTCAAAACATTTAAAAGATTGCCCCAGAGAACCTTTTGCAAAAAGTGCAGCAGAGAGCAGTATGAGAATATTCAATGAAAGTGTCTGTAAAGTAAGAAACTGGAAATAATCTAAATGTCTGTCATCAAACCTTCTTCTATGATGGTTGTCGATTTTCTTTCCTGGAGGCTCCTTCTCTTCCAGATAGAATGCTGTATTTATAAAGCAGGAATACTACACAGCAATGAAAATGCATTCATCTGACCTATACATCAATATAGCTAGATCTTGAAAACATACAGTTGAGTGAAAAAATTACATGATTATAATTCTTTATATCAAAATACTGTACAGGATACCAAATAAATGACAGGATATAGATAGTAGACTTACTGACACATACTTCTTTTTTTATTGAAGTAGAGTTGACTTATAATATTGTGTTATATTATGTACAACATAGCTATTCAATGTTTTTGTAGATTATACTCCATTTAAAGTTATTATAAAATATTGGCTATATTCTCCTTGCTGTACTATAGGTACTTGTAGCTTATTTATTTTATATGTATTTTGTACCTCTTAATCACCTTCCCCTATCTTGTCGCTCCCCGCTGCCCTCTCCTCACTGGTTTGTTCTAGTTTGTCCTCTATATCTGTGAGTCTGTTTCTGTTTGTTCTGTTTTCTCCTGTGTTCATTTGTTTTTTAGATTCCACATAGAAGTGAAAACATCAATATTTCTCTTTGATCTATTTCACTAAGCATAATCCTCTCTAGGTCCATCCATGTGACACACAGTTCTTTTTGAAAAATTAATTAATTAAATTTCTTTTTGGTTGCACTGGCTCTTCCGTGCTTTTCCAAAGGCTTTCTCTAGCTGGGGTGAGCAGGGGCTACTCTTTATGGTGGTTTACAGGCTTCTCAGTGCAGCGGCTTCTCTTGTTGCAGAGACAGGCTCAGGCTTGCAGGCCTCAGTAGCTGTGATGCACGGGCTTAGTTGCTCCAAGGCCTGTGGGATCTTCCTGGACCAGGGATTGAACTGACGTCCCCTGCATTGGCAGGCAGATTCTTAACCACTGCACCACCAGGAACGCCCTGACACATAGTTCTTGGGAAGGATACAGCAACTCCAGGATAGTAGTTACCTTGGGGGAGGATGGGGAAATGGAGTAAGAGAAGGGTACACTCAATCACTGCTGGCATGTTTTAGTTCTTAAAAATACAGTAGTTGGAAATGTGTCATCGTGAGCATTTGTTAATTCTGGGGTGATGATATATGACTCTTTATTCCCGGCTGAGATTTGGAGGCCTCCATTGTGTCTGGTGCCAATTATGTAGGTGCTGAAAATGGTAGGACGGGGGACCAAAGGGTCTTGGGGAAGGGGCAGAGGTGGTGGCGTGTATTGCTATCAGTCAGGGCCCTGGCCTTGAGGGGGCTGGCCTAGAGGAAACAGTGAGGATCAAACTGGGTGATAGAGGGAGCTGTTTGGACAGGATGGCAGGACTGACCTTTGAGGGAGAGATAAAACCAGCACAGGGAGGGAACCAAGGAGAGAAATGCCGCAACTCTGTTCTCCTCCTGCTCCCTGACCCCAACTGGGTGGCTCCCAACTGCAGCCAGAGGGTCAGGAGAGCCTCTGGTACAGACCACAGGTGCCACTGTAAGGGGTGAGGGTGAGAGGATGGGTGGAGAGCAGGATGGTCAGCAGGGAGCTTGGGACAGCATCCCTTTACCAGCTGCTACCCAAGTGCTGAGAGGCTTCCCAGGTGGCTCAGTGGTAAAGAACCCTCCTGCCAATCCAGGAGTCATGAGATGCAGGTTCAATCCCTGGGTCGAGAAGATCCCCTGGAGGAGGGCATGACAACCCACTCCAGTATTCCTGCCTGGAGAATCCATGGGCACAGGAGCCTGGTGGGTGACAGTCCATAGGGTCACAAAGAGTTGGACAGGACTGAGTGACGAAGTGTGCACATGAGTGCGAGTTTCATCAATTCACATCTTACTACCAATGAAAAACGGACTCACCCTGACAGTGCATGTGTGGCTCAGCTTTGTGGAAATGCAGCATTCAGTAACTTTTAAAGTATTTATTTATCAGCTGTGTTGGGTCTTTGTTGTGGTGCATGGACTTAGTTTCCCCATGGCATATGGGATCTTAGTTCTCCCACCAGGGATGGAACCACTGTCCCCTTGCATTGGAAGGCAGATTCTTAACCAGTGGACCACCAGGGGAGTCCTAGCATTCAGTATTTTAATAACTGGTACAGTCTCACCCATGTCAACCTCTGAGTGTCAGCCTTGGGTGGTGAGTATATGATCCTGGATTTTTCTGTCTTTATGAAAAGTCCATAGTGGTTTCAGGAAGAGCATCGGGGCTCCCCAGGCCACCGTTCTGACCTCTCCTTTCACTCCACCCCGCCGCCCCGCTCCAGGCCATGGACAGTCAGAAGCAGTTCACCGGTCCGGAAATCCAGTTCCTGCTTTCGTGCTCCGAAGCGGATGAGAACGAGATGATCGACTGTGAGGAGTTCGCCAACCGTTTCCAGGAGCCAGCCCGCGACATCGGCTTTAACGTGGCGGTGCTGCTGACCAACCTGTCAGAGCACGTGCCGCACGACCCGCGCCTGCGCAACTTCCTCGAGCTCGCGGAGAGCATCCTCGAGTACTTCCGGCCCTACCTGGGCCGCATCGAGATCATGGGGGCCTCCCGCCGCATCGAGCGTATCTACTTTGAGATCTCGGAGACCAACCGCGCCCAGTGGGAGATGCCCCAGGTCAGCAGACCCATGCACGTGCATGCGCGCCCCCCGGGGCTTCCGGGGCATGCCCCTCGCATGCTTGGACCCCACATGGGGCAGTGCACGCTTTGCACATCTCCTTTGCAGACCCCATTGGGCCCCTGCTCCATTCTTGCAAGCCCATGCCCACCCTTTTGCACACGTTGTATGGGTACTGCTGTGCCCTTGCAGACCTTGCAGACCTCTGGCTCTCCCATGCCCACTTGTGCAGACTTGGCCTGTGCATGGACATACCCTGATATGAGGCTTCCCTGGTGGCTCAGCAGTAAAGAATCTGCCTGCAATGCAGCAGACGAGGGTTCGATGCCTGGATTGGGAAGATCCCCTAGAGGAGGGCATGGCAATCCACTCCAGTGTTCTTGCCTGAAGAATCTGCATGGATTCATGAAGCCTGTAGGGGGGCTACAGTCCATGAGGTCACAAAGAGGTGGACACGACTGAAGCGACTGAACACACAGCATACATACCCCGATGCAACACCAGTAGCACTGGCATGCCCTCAGTGTGGCTGTTCACCACGCCTGCCTCTTGCACGCTCACCCTGGGAGCTCTTAATAGTCCGGATGCAACTGTACCCACACTGTGTACTTGAACCCACATGGTTACACCCACCTTGCTCACCTTACCAGCAGCTCCTGGTATGCTCTCTCTCGACACTGGCCTGCCCATGCCCTCTCTTCTGCACACTCACTCTGGGCTCTGGGATGCCCTAATGCTGGCCCATCCCTCACCAGTCACCACGTGCGTGCATGCTAAGTCGCTTCAGTCATATCTGACTCTTTGCAACCCTATGCAATGTAGCCCACCAGGCTCCCCTGCCCATGGGATTCCCCAGGCAAGAACACTGGAGTGGGAGGCCATTTCCTTTTCCACACCAGTCACCACATGTGCCCCCAAATGCCCTCTGAATTCCTAACACACAATTCCCATCTCACTTGTTCTGGGCCCACCTGTGGCTGCACCTGTCTTGCACTCACTCTGAGGATGCCAGTGTGCCTTCCTGAAGCCCTGGCATGCCATATGGTTGCCTGCCCCTCACTTATTCACCCACACATGCCCTGGCACACCCATGCTCACCCATAAGCACTTGGACCACCCTCTCCAACATGTTCACAAGAGACCCCCTCGCCCGTGTCCTTGGTGGCCAAGCCTACCTCTTGATCTATGTGCTCCTAATATGCCCAGCCCACAGTGTTTGTCCCTTACATACTCACTTGCTCCAAGATACACTCACATAGCCCTGACATTCCCCCAGTCCACCTCACACACTTAGCCAGCATGTGGTTCCCATCCCCCCATCTCACATGCCCACATGTCCCTCATGGAGGTTCAGCCCCTGTTGTCCAAGTGGCCCTCCTGCTCGCAATCACAATGCACACCAAGACTGTGTGCCCCTTGCACTCACACTTCCTTTTTTTTTTTTTTTTTGTATTTTGGCCATGCTATGCAGCATGCAGGATGGTTCCCCAATCAGGGATGGAAGCCAGGCCTCTGCAGTGAAAGCAGAGAATCCTAACCCCAAGGCCATCAGGGAACTCCCCCTACTTCCCTTTGGTTTCTCAGATGCCCCCCCAGGCACGCACACACTCCTACTTGCTCTTGCACACCCTTCCCACATCACACAGTCTGTGAGGCTTGCACTCCCATCATCTCCTCAGCCCTGGGCCCCTCGACTCTCCTCCTCGGTGACACCTGGCTCATGCACTCCCAGGCTTGTACCCCACCCTGAGCCCTGCCCTCATGTTCCAGGCCCTCTTACACTTATTCCTGGGTCCCCCTGCATGAGCATCGTGGTACATACACACAGCCTGTATGAACTGTGGGCCCCTCCCACATTTACAGGACTTCCCAGGTGGCTCTGCGGTAAAGAACCCACTGCCAATGCAGGAAACAGGGGTTCAGTCCCTGGGTCAGGAAGATCCCCTGGAGAAAGAAATGGCAACCCACAACAGTATTCTTGCCTGGGAAATCTCATGGACAGAGGAGCCTGGTGGGCTACAGTCCATGGGGTCGCAAAAGATTTGGACACGACTTAGTGACTAAACAGCAGCGACAGCTCACACTGACAGCCTCTATCTCTGGTTTTGCCCAGGCCCATGCATGCCTCCCCCATATGCCCATGTCCACGGAGCACACTGAGCCCGGCATGGTCACCTTCTCCCCCACATTCTCCCATGCCACCTTGGCCCCCTCACACCTGATACCTCCCTGAGCCCCTTGTGCCCTCTCACAAGGCTTTTGCATATCGCCCCCATCACATACTCCACCAGAACCCCCAAGATTTTTTTCACTCATCTGTATCCCTTGAGGCATCACTGTACATTCATCCTGCTCTCCAATCTGGCTTAAAAGCCATTGCATCATCCTTCCACCCAGGATGGCCGCACATCCCTTCATCTGGCGGAAACCGTGGCTCATCACTGGTCCTTCACACTCTGGTACCTGCTGTGGGAGCTCCAGCTCCCACCTCTGCCCCTCAAATGCACTCCACAGGCACACTCTTTGTTAGCATTATTCCTCCAAACACTCACTTCCTCCTGCTCACTCCTTCCCATTCCCACCTTTTAGTGGTCCCAGGAGCCCATGTCTGTCTGCATGGCCCTCCAGTGCTCAAACAGCAGTACTGAGATAGCAGGCACATAGGGCATTTCGTAGGCGCCAGGCCCTGTTCTAAGCACTCAGCATCTATTAATTCATAAGGGGAAACAGGCCCAGAGAGTTCCGTCTAACAGTGGTAGAATTGTAATTGGAACCCAGACAGGCTGGCTGCAGAACCTTTGCCCTCAACCACCATGCCCCCTTTCTCAAAGAAGCCAAAAACATTCTGGAGCCAGTTTGTTGGGAATTCAAATTCCACGCCTGTCACCTTCTGCGTCACCCTGTTCACCTGACTTTCTGAGCCTCCACTTCCTCATCTGTAAAATGGGGATAACAGCCCATACTTCGGGGATGGTTTGTAAGGATTAAATGTGATTACGATACACAAAATGCCAGGATACTGGCCCTGGCCCTGTTGAAATTCATACAAGTGCACCTACAGCGAGCGCAATACAGGTGCGCTCCTCGAACATAAAAACAACGATCATGGTTAGAACAGCGGCGAGCGCCCGGCCGCCTTCGCTGTGGTCCCAAGTGCCCGCCGACGGCGCCCCCATCATGTCCCCTCCGCCCCGCGCTGCAGGTGAAGGAGTCGAAGCGTCAGTTCATCTTCGACGTGGTGAACGAGGGCGGCGAGTCGGAGAAGATGGAGCTCTTCGTGAGCTTCTGCGAGGACACCATTTTCGAGATGCAGATCGCCGCGCAGATCTCGGAGCCCGAGGCCGCCGCGCCCGCGCCCTC
>SJXQ01005678.1:571867-593941 GCA_006408695.1 Aepyceros melampus
GGCGGCGCTGGCGCGCGCGGGCTCGGCGGGCGCGGGGGCCGCGGCGGGCGCGCTGCGCCTGCTCTGGGGCTCGCTCTTCGGCGGCGGCCTGGTGGAGGGCGCCAAGAAGGTGACGGTGACCGAGCTCCTGGCGGGCATGCCCGACCCCACGAGCGACGAGGTGCACGGAGAGCAGCCGGCCGGGTCTGGGGGCGACGCGGACGGCGAGGGTGCGGGCGAGGGCGCGGGCGATGCCGCCGAGGGTGCGGGCGACGAGGAGGTGGCGGACCAGGAGGACCCGGGAGTCGCCGATGGGACGGTGGCTGTGGCCGATGGGGGCCCCTTCCGACCCGAAGGGGCCGGCCTCGGGGACATGGGTGACACGACGCCGGCGGAGCCGCCCACGCCCGAGGGCTCGCCCATCATCAAGAGGAAGCTGGGGGTGAGAGTGCGGGAGGGGGCTTCAGGGGTTTGGAATCACTGAGGTAGGAAGGAGGGTGAGAAAGGGGAAGAGAGACTCTAATAGAGGGTGGGTGGCGGTGCACAGAGAGAAGGAAATAAAAAACAACGGTGAGAGGGCCTGAGAGATGCAGAGACGCACAAAGAGAGAGACACACTCAAAGATGGACACAGAGATGGAGACCTGGAGATAACGCGCAGTATTTCTGGGAGCCACGGAGAAAAAGATATCTGGAAACAAATAAAGCCAGGGATCCAGAGACCAAATTAGAGGGGAAGGGGGAATCAAGACTTAAAAGACCCAAGATGGGGTCAGAGACACTGGAAAGACTCTCAGAGATACAGGCGATTGTGGGGAATTAAGTAGCCCGCTTGACCGAAGCCCCTAAAGCATTCTCAGGCCCTCAGTACAGAGTGCCAGTAGGGGTGCCGGTGTCAAGGTGATGAGAGGCCCTGCGGGGAGAAGCGCTCCACTGGGAGTCAGCCTGACTCTGCACAGTGCTTTGGTCACGGCTGCTCCCTCTTTCTGAGCCTCAGTTCCCCTCTGGAAAATGAGAATGATAATCCCTTTTCTGGTGGGGGTGGAAGGAGAGTACACCTCAGACTGCCTAGGAGAAAAGTGCGGAAGGGACATGGAGAGGATACGCAGGTCTGAGGGCCACTGAGGGTGCCGGATCCACCCTGATACTTGCCCTGCCGCCAGGTGGCCGGAGAGGAAGAAGAGCTGCCTCCAGAGCCAGAGCCGGAGCCGGAACCCGACCGGAGAAAGCTGAGTGAGTGGCCTCAGGTGCAAGGCGCCCAGCCCCTATCACTGCCTCCCTCATGGACTGGGAGCCTCCAGAGGTCAGGGCCTGAGGCTGTCCTGGTCACCCTGTGACCTCAACATCACTCAGCCCAAGCCCAGACCCAGAGGAGGGCCTCTGTGAGAGACGGTAGAGGAAGAAATGCTCCTCTACTCCCCACAAGCCTTTCTACCAGCCGTTCCCTCCGCCTGCAGCACCCTTCCCCATGCTTGGTCTCAGCCTTCCTCCTCCTTCCCATGTTGGCTCACCCATCTCCTTCTCCTGGAAGCCTACCGTGACTCCTCTGCTAAGATGAAGAAGTGTCTCCTCCTCAGGGTTCCCATGAGCCTCTGAGCTTCCCCCATCCCAGCCCTGACCGCTCTGGGCTGTGACTGTCTGGTGATGGGTCTGAACCCCATGGGACCCGCACCCCTTGAAGACAGGGCCGGAGGCTGGTCTCACCACTATGTCCACAGCACCGTCTAGACCTGGGCCAGGCAGGAGAGGGGCCCCACACTTGGCTTTGAATGAATGCATGCATGCATTTCCCAGCACCTTCTCACTCTTTCTGTGTCCTGCACTGCAGCGCTGAGAATGGGGAGAAGGAAGAAGTCCCCGAGACCCCACCAGAACCCCCCAAGAAGGCAGCTCCTCCTCCACCTCCTCCAAAGAAGGAGGGAGCTGGTGGTGCAGGCCTGGAATTCTGGGGAGAACTGGAAGTACAGCGGGTGAAGTTCTTGGTGAGGACCTAGCAAAGGCATCCGAAGCCCCCTCTCAGGGAAACCCAGCATTCACACGGCCTCTGCCCCCACCCTGTTCTTGAGCCCACCTGTGCCCAGCTCACCTCTGAGGGGAAGCCAGTCTGGGCAGAGGGCAGAGATGTCCCCAGACAGAGCAGGACCTGGGCCCAGGGCAGCATTTTCAGGCGGTCCTCCCTTGGCTCCTCGGCCTCTCCCTGCTCACAGTCCTTATTGCCACCTCCATGCCTTTGCGCACCTGGACCACCTGCTTTGACTTCCCTCCTCCATCCTCTATCCAGAGCTAAATCCAACTGAAGCCATGGCCTATTTCTTGGCTCTCAGCCTTCAGGTGGGAGCTGCCGCACAAGCCCCAGCTCCTCCTGTGCGGGGGGTGGGGAGGTGTGAGGGAGACTCACCTCCTCATCCAGGCCCAGAAGAGGGGAGGGTGAAATTTGGGAGGGCAGGGCCCGGGGCTCCACCTGTCCTGTCTCCTCTCCAGGCCAGCCTGACGTGAGGGGCTGAGGAAAACATGCTGGACAAAAGGGGGATCCTGTGAGGATTTGGGGAAAGAACAGGGAATGGAGAGAGCAATTGAGAGGAAAAAAGGAAAGGAGAGTTTGGAATAGATATCCTCCGCCAGGGATAAAGCAGACCAGGACACCTTGTCCTGGAAGCAGCATGGCAGAGGGGTTGGGAGGGTAGACTCTGGAGTTGGACTGCCTGGCTTCAAAGCCCAGGTCTGCCACTTCTTATTGACATGATCTTGAACAAGACAGCTCACTCCCTGAGCCTCTGTTTCCTCATCCAGAAAGTGGGCACATCAGCACAGAACTAAACAGGTCATGTAGATAAAGCACTTAGCCCAGGTCTTGGTATACAGTAAGCACTCAATAAATGGGAAGTTGTGGGATCAGTTATCAGGACCCCAGTGCTTGGGTTGTGGCTGAATGTTGGGATAAATTCTCCAAGAGAGAGGATGGATTGTGAGCTCTGTCTTTCTCTTTCTCTCTGCATCTTAGAACTACCTCTCAAGGAATTTTTACACCCTGCGATTCCTTGCCCTCTTCTTGGCATTTGCCATCAACTTCATCCTGCTGTTTTATAAGGTGCTGGTCAAGAGGGGCTGGGAGGATCAAGTGCTGATCTGGGCTGTGGGATGGGAGGTTCAGTCCCAGTAGGTCCCCAGGGCCCTTGAAATTCACTAGGGACAAAGGATTGGGCTCAGGGTCCCGGGGAAGGGTCAGGCTGGACACTTGGGTCTTGAGACCCTATAGGGGTGAGGTAGGTTTCTGGGTCCATCTGGAACACATGCCTGAGGGCCCAGGGGAGTTAGAGCAGTGAACAGGTCGTGGGTTCCATGTTCAGCTCTGCCACTGGCCAGCCTTGTGCCCCTGGGTGCAGGCCTTGCCCTCTCTGCAGCACCCACCAATTCAGTTACTTCTCTTTGCTTTCACATAAGCTAAAGAGAAATCTGTGGGGAGGAGGCAATGGGAAGCTCATGGGAATTCTCTTAATTAAATTAATTCTCTTAATTCTCACAGTTCAGGGACTAAGATCCTACATGCCATACAATGCACCCAAAACAAACAAACAAACAAAAAACACATGTAAAGCTCTCAGAATAGTACCTGGTATATAAAGATGTATGAATAAATGATAGCGACCACTAACTTTAGTATCAGTATTAGTGTTAGTGTTAAGGGAATTCCCTGTCAGTCCCTGGTTAGGCCTTCTCTTTCACTGCCAAAAGCCTGGGTTCAATCCCTTGGAACTAAGATCTCATAAGTTGATATATATATATGCATGTGTGTTAAGTCACTTCAGTCCAACTCTTTGCGACCCCATGAACTGTAGCCTGCCAGGCTCCTCTGTCCATGGGATTCTCCAGGCAAGGATACCCGAGTGGGTTGCCATGCCCTCCTCCAGGGAATCTCCCGGACCCAGGGATTGAACCTGTGTCTTATGTCTCCTGCATCTGCAGGTGGGTTCTTTACCACTAGTGACATCTGGGAAGACGCTGACATATATGTGTTGTGTGTGTTAAAATTAGTCTCTCTTTAGGGCTCTACTATCAAGACAAATCAACTCTGTTTTCAGTTCTCCTGTCACTCAGTTCAATAGTCAAGATTCCCAGAACAGAGTCTGATTTGCTAGCTAGGGTCCTGGACCTGCCCCTTGTTCTTGATTGACAGTCCTGCTGAGACTGCCTCTAACAGGGACCCAGACCAAACCTCAGGCATGGAGGCTGCATTTTCTTCGTGGGTTCAGGCTGTGGTGGACCAGGCCCCGGGACCCCGGGTCTCACCCTGGCTGACCTGTTCCCCCCGGCTTTAGGTCTCTGACTCTCCACCCGGGGAGGATGACATGGAGGGGTCAGCAGCTGGGGGCCTGTCAGGAGCAGGGTCTGGTGGCGGCTCCGGCTGGGGCTCGGGGGCTGGAGAGGAAGCAGAGGGCGACGAGGATGAGAACATGGTGTACTACTTCCTGGAGGAGAGCACGGGCTACATGGAGCCTGCCTTGCGGTGCTTGAGCCTTCTGCATACGCTGGTGGCCTTTCTCTGTATCATTGGCTACAACTGCCTCAAGGTGGGTCACGACCACAGCCTTGGGGCCGGGACGTGTGTGTGTGTGTGTGTGTGTGTGTGTGTGTGTGTGTTTGGTGGAAACGGGAGAACATGAGCTGGGGCCCTGGCTGAGAGGATCTGGGACAGGGGCTGGGGTATGGTGCATGGCGTTGGGACAAAGGGGACCTAGGGCTGGGGTAAAGCCAGGGGCTGAATACAGGCTTGGGCTCTTTAGCAAGTGTGATATTCAAACTGGGAACTGATGCAGCTCACACTGAGGAGATGGGTCCTATGATGATGTTCATTTCTGGGTCAAGAAGCACAGTTTGTCATTTGGGACTACATGTCATTTTCTAAATGTTGGTCAGCTGGTGAATCTGTGAGGGGGGTGTGCGGGCCTCAGACGCAGCCTGGGTGCCAACAGGGGGACATGGATTCTGACATTAACTGTGCCCGAAGCTTTGTGATGCCCCATAAGTTGTGTTACAAAAATTTCCACTTGAGTTCCATGAGAGCTGACTGTCCAGCTACTCTTGAAACTTTACAACTGGACGAACAGAGTTCTTTGGGCTTCGAACGTCTGCATGTGCGGTTCCCTCTGCCTGGAAGGCTCTGGCCTGCTTTGATCTCCTCTCACCTGCCTGATTCATTCCTCCTCCTTCCCTTGGGAGGCTACCGGCTGCAGCAGGCACCAGCTCTGGGCCCTCCTGGGTTTTTTGCACATCCCACCCCTGACCTTACGATTGCATTTCCCCATCGCTCTACCCTGATCACTCTGGGAGCACGGCTCTGCTGTGGGGTCTCAGGAGCAAGACATCCCTGCTCCTGCAGAGGCTGTGGTCTCCTGACACCCCCCGCCACCCTGTTTACCTCCGTGCACCCTCTAGGTGCCCCTGGTGATCTTTAAGCGGGAGAAGGAACTGGCCCGGAAGCTGGAGTTTGATGGCCTCTATATCACGGAGCAGCCTGAGGACGATGACGTGAAAGGCCAGTGGGACCGGCTGGTGCTCAACACTCCGTAAGGGCTCAGCACCCCTGCAGTGGGTGGGGAAGCAGAACTGGGGTACCACTCCATCCCCAGCCCAGGCCTGGGAAGCCCGACTCTTTCTCCCCAAGCCTCCACCTTCCTCTTTATAATACACACCGGTTGCCTGTGCATTAAAGTACCTGTGGGGGTGCTGGAGACACATGGAGATTCCCGGGGCCCCACCCCAGAAGATTCTGGTTCAGTGAGTCTCCAGAGGTACCCAGGAGATTCTGGTTCAGTGAGTCTCCAGAGGCACCCGGGAGCTGCATTTTAAACTCCATCCTCATGCAAGATTCTCACCAGGTGTCATGAATGGGAAACGGATGAAATCATTTGGGTTTTGAACTGAGCCCAGAGAGGAAATGAGGGTTATGAGGGCATTGTGGTGGGACACTAGACCCCCAAAGAGCACTCCCAGCCCGTCCCATTCTCCCCAGGTGAAATCCCATCTTCCGTGTTCATACAGCCAGGCTGCATCCTGAGAGGGAGGCATGTCTAGAATAAGAACACCAGGGCAGGACTTCCCTGGCAGCCCAGTGGTTAAGACTCTGTGCTTCCAATGCAGGCAGCGCGGGTTTGATCCCTGGTCAGGGAACTAAGATGCCGCATGCTGCGAAAGCCAAAACAAAAAAAAAACAAAACAAAACCTGGTAAATAAAGGGCCAGAAGCATCAAATAAAATTAAACAACAACATGAGAAAGCCCTCTGTTCCCTGGACGCCAGAGCAGGGCCAGGCTGCTGGCTCCGACTCCCCCACCCCCATCACACACTCTTGCCTCCCCATCTCCCATCTGAGTGCAGTTCAGTTCTTGGTACATCCCCGTCACCTGGGCTCCACCGATAACAGCAGGGGGGCCTGGGGGTGGGGGCAGGATGTTAAGGTTGACCTTGGACAAGTGTCACCCGGCCTGGGGTCTTTAGAGCTTGATCCTGAGTGAGAGGTTGACCCCACTGTCTGGGATTCCCTGTGAGAAAAGCATTGGAATTCCAACCCACCCCACTCCCGCCCCAGTCTGGCTGGCGGCTCCTGATCCTTTCTCCCCTAATATCTTCTTTCTTTCGGCAGGTCTTTCCCCAGCAACTACTGGGACAAGTTTGTCAAGCGGAAGGTGAGACGCTGTGAAAGGGGAGGTTGAAGGTCCTCCCCAGCTGGGTGCCTTGATGCCATCAGCCCATCCGAGCCCAGTCAAGCATTTGCTTTGTGTGCAGCCTTGGGCAAGGGGCTTTACGTCTCTGAGCAGCACCTCAGTTTGCCCGTCTGGAAATGGGCATGATGACTACCCCCCCACACACACCCCCGTAATGAGACGATGCCTGTGACAACCTCAGCAGTGCCTGCCACAGAGTCAATACTTCATGGATATTAGTTTTGAGGGAGGAGCTAAGGCATCTTACCTTCAGCACATAGACTCTGGTGCTGGATTGTCTGCTTTTCTCTTTTTTGTTAATTTTTCATTCATTCATTAATTTGACTGCATTGGGTCTTGGTTGTGGCACCTGGGATCTTCACTGCTGGACTCGGGCTTCTCTAGTTGTGGCTTAGCTGCTCTGCAGTCTGTGGGAACTGAGTTCCTCTACTCGAGATAGAACCCATGTCCCCTGCACTGGAAGGCAGATTCTTATCCACTGCATCATGAGGGAAGTCCCTTGTCTGCTTTCTCATGTGTCACCTTTTCTGTGCCTCAATTTCTATCATGTTGAGGGAGGTACTAAGAGGGCTGACCCCACTGGGTTGTTGTAAAGATCGTTTGACCTGCTTCGTGAACAGTATCTGGCAGAAAAAAAAGACATTAGACAAATGTTGGCTGTTAGAATCATTCATTCACTCAACAAAAGTTTACTGAGTACCTCCTAGGTATCTAGTCGGTCCTACCTACTAGGAACTGTACTAGGGTTCCTAGCAGTAAACACATCTTGGCCCTCAAGTTGGAAAGACAGATGAGGAACACATTTATAATGTTCAGATGGTGATAAGTGTTTTAAGAGAAAAAAAGACGGGCCGGGCAGGGAGTGTGTGGGGGTTGGCCCAGAGAGATTACTCTTTCGGGCAGGGTGATTAGGAGATGAGGGAGTGAGGCAGGTGAAAATCCGGGGGAAGTTCGTCCTGGGCGGGACAAGAATGGCAGCTGTAAAGGTCTTGGGGCAAGGATGTGCCTGGAGTATTTGAGGAGCTGTGGGGAAGCCAGTGTGGCTGGAGAGGGTGAGCAGGAGGAGATAAATTCATCAGTGATGGGGTGGAGGGCAGTTATATAGGATTATATAGAGTTATATAGTTATATAGGATTCCTTGCCTACCTGCCTAATTATAATAAATTATCCCAATTAATTCGGCTAATGAGCTAACTGGGGGTGGGTGCTTTATTACTTTTGAACCCTCCCCCTGAGGATCTGAAGAAAGCTCTGGCCCTTCTCCCCAGAAAAATGCACCCCCAATCTCTCACACAAAGTTCAGAATGTCCCCAGCCCTCCCCCCACAGAGCAGACCACCACCTTTCCCGCTCCAGTCGTGTCTGCACGGCCCCCTGCTCCCCTGTGCAGGTCTTGGACAAGCACGGGGACATCTATGGGCGGGAGCGGATCGCCGAGCTGCTGGGCATGGATCTGGCCACGCTGGAGATCACAGCCCACAACGAGCGCAAGCCTGAACCACCGCCGGGGCTGCTCACCTGGTGAGCCAGGGAGGACCGCCCCCACCCCCAAGCCTGGGGCGGGCGGGGGAGGCGGCTGTGGTCTGACTCTCCAGCATCTGGCCATCCTTGTTTTCTCTGCCCTGCAGGCTTATGTCCATCGATGTGAAGTCCAGATCTGGAAGTTCGGGGTCATCTTCACAGACAATGTGAGGAGGGCCCCGTAGGTGGGGGAGGGGCCTACAGGTGAAGGGCGCTAGGAGGGTTGGGGGCTCCACCCCCAGGTCTCCCTGACCAGGGACCCACTCCTGAGCTCTGTGCACATCTGATCCTAGGGCACCCTCAGACCTGCTTAAGGTTCCTTACCCTCCAGCACACTCTTTGTTTTGTTTGCCTTAATTCATTTTATTTTATATTTAATCATTTATTTGGCTGAACTGGGTCTTTGCTGCTGCGCACAGGCTTTCTCTAGTTGTGGCGAGTGGGGTACTGCTCTCTAGTTGCAGGGTAGTTTGCAGCACCTGGTCTCAGTAGTTGTGGTGGACAAACTTAGCTGCCCCCACAGAATGTGGAATCTTCTGAGACCAGGGATCAAACCCATGTCCTCTGCATTGGCAAGCATATTCTTAGCCACTAGACCGCCACGGAAGGCCCAGAACACTCTTGAATTCCCAGACTACATCCTTCTGCAGAGGGTTCCCCAACTCCCCGAAGAATGGCTTCCCACACCGAGTGCTCCATTGTTCTAGAGTGCTCCTGATCCTTCAAATAATCCCTAGCCAGAGATGGCACCCTGACCACCACAGCACGCCCGATGCTCTTGAATGTTCCCGGGCCTCCAGAGTGCTCCTTGACCCTCCTGCATGCCCGCTGACCCCGGGTTTGTGTGCCCACAGTCTTTCCTGTATCTGGGCTGGTACATGGTGATGTCCCTCCTCGGGCACTACAACAACTTCTTCTTTGCCGCCCACCTCCTGGACATCGCCATGGGGGTCAAGACACTGCGCACCATCCTCTCCTCTGTCACCCACAATGGAAAGCAGGTGTGGAGGGACCTGCCCAAGTGGAGTGAGCCTGGCAGGGGCCACCTTAGCTGTCCCTTAGGAGGGATGGAGGGTGAAGGCTGGGCAGTTCGGATGAGGGGGGCACAGGGTTGGGTGAGGAGGGGCAAAGCTGGGCTGGCTGAGCCAGGGTGAGGTGGGTCATGAGACCCCGGCAGGAGGGCCATCTGGGCTGAAGTGGGGCAACGATGGAGAAGGTGGGCATGGGGGAGCGGCAGGCTGAGCGAGGAGCTGACCCGCCTCCTGCCCGCCCCCAGCTGGTGATGACGGTGGGCCTCCTGGCGGTGGTGGTCTACCTGTACACCGTGGTGGCCTTCAACTTCTTCCGTAAGTTCTACAACAAGAGCGAGGATGAAGATGAACCTGACATGAAGTGTGACGACATGATGACAGTGAGCACCCCCCACCCTTCGCTCTTGGACATGTTACCAGCCATCCCTGACCCTTAGTTTTCCCATCTGTAAAGGGGGTTAGTAGTAGGACCTACCTTGGGACTTCCTGGGCTGTCCAGTGGTTGACTTCCGCCTTCCAAGGTAGGGGGTGTGGGTTCAATTTCTGGTCAGGGAGCTAAGATCCCACATGCCAGAGAGTGCAGCCAAATTAAAAAAAAAAAAAAGTAATAGAACCTACCTTGCAGACTTATTTCCAGGGTTAAGTGATCTGACCCTTGTGAGGTACTTGGAACACTGCCTCAATGAATGGTAGCCACTGTTGTAATATTTGAGCTTTTCAAGGTATTATATCATTGGAAAGGTGCTCAAGCACAGTGCCTGACTTACAAGCCATGTGATTTGGGGTTGACAGCTCAGCCTCCCCATGCTCTGGTGTCCTCACCTGTGAAATGGTTATATAATAATAGAGCCTATATCCCAGGGTTGCTTTCAGGATGCAGTGATGCTCCCTGGTAGCTCAGGGGTAAAGAACCCGCCTGCCAATGCAGGAGAGATGGGTTTGATCCCTGGGCTGGGAAGATCCCCAGGAGAAGGAAATGGCAACCCACTCCAGTATTCTTGCCTGGGAAATCCCATGGGCAGAGAAGCCTGGTGGGCTACAGTCCGTGGGGTTGCAAAGAGCTGGACATGACTGAGTGCACACGATGCTCCCCGACCATCAAAGACTTAAAAGTTTAGAATAGTGCTTGACGGGTATTAAGGATCCACAGACGTGAGCTACTATCATCATTATCTGTCAGGAAAAGTTTGAATGCCATGCATGTTTCTATTTTCTCTTCTATTCTAATAAATGGTGATCACCACCCAAATTGAGTTTAACTTACTATAGGCGTGGATCACAGTTGAATCACTCCAGTGCTTTATCTCAGAATGGCCTGTAATCTGGCACTATACTCGTGGGACCCATCTGGTTCCTCAATCTGAGATTTGAGGCCCCACCAGACTTGGTCTTGTTACTCAGCCTTGTTCCCACCAGTCACTGGTCTTAGCTCTTACCCACGGCAACTAGGTTCTCTCACTGGGTTCTCTCACTTCCTAGAGACACAGAAAAAAAAAAAAAAAAACAGTGAAAGGTCTTTCCCAAGTCTCAGGCAGACCATGTCCTTCCCTCTGCTCAGAACCTTGTGGTTCCCCAGTGCCTTCACCATGGTGTACAAAGCCAGGGGAAAACTAGCCTGGCCCAAGTCTAACCACAGTCCTTGCCTTTTGCTCTCCGGCTGCCTGGTCCTCCCTCAGTTCCCCTAAAATCATGTGTTTCCTCCCAACCCAAGCCCTTTACATCTGACATTCTCTCTACCCGCCCTCTCCCTGGCCCTACGTACACACAACCATTCACTTGATGCCTCATCTTCAACTTAAATGCTGCCTCTTACAGGAAGCCCTCCATGACCATTAGCTGGCCCTCATTTCTCTCCTCACTCTTGCTCACAGGAACTCTATTTCCAGCCTCACTGAACCTCTTTTCAGTTCCTCTCAGGACCAAGATGTATTCTTTCCTCCCCAGGGGTGACGAAACACATGTGGTTTTCTCTGCCTGGAACGAACTCTCCCAACTAACATTTTCTTCACGTTTCCAGTTTACACATGTCCTCTCTTCTAGGAAGCCTTACCCTATCACCCAGGCGGGGTCAGGCCTTCAGAACTTCAACGTTTCCTGTGCTTCCCCAATCTTGCCCATGACTACGCTGTGCTTTCCTGGCCCTGGGCCCTCCCTATCACAGCCCTATCATTTCTGGGCTGTCACTATCTGATGCCAAACTTGTGAGCCCTGTAAGAGCAGCGTTCAGGGCTGTCTCAGTCACTGCCGTGTGTGCCCTGCCCCAGCCAATCCGGGGCCCTGTAGGTTCCCAGTGAATGTTGAAGCCTGAGCGTGCGACTCACGTGCTTCTCCCCTGCCCCTGCAGTGTTATCTCTTCCACATGTACGTGGGTGTCCGAGCTGGTGGGGGCATCGGGGACGAGATAGAGGACCCAGCAGGCGACGAATATGAGCTGTACCGAGTGGTCTTCGACATCACCTTCTTTTTCTTCGTCATCGTCATCCTCTTGGCCATCATCCAGGGTCAGTGCTCATCAGGGTCTTGGGAGTGGGGGCTGTGTCCAGAGGCAGGCTAGCTCCTTAGTGTACAAATCCAGGATCTGGTCAGCCTGGATTCATATCCTGGCTCTACCACCCCCTTCTGTCAGCCTTTGGGCAAGTGACCTCTCTGAGCTTCAGTTTCTTTATCTATAAGATGAGGGTATTAATTATACTAGCCACATAGAGTTGCTGTGAGAATCAGTTCATAGGTGGTAAGTATCTGGCTCATGGTAAGTGCTCAGTAAACACATTTTGGCGAGCTCCGAGACCAACAAGAGCAAGTGAAGGAAGATATGGAGGTAGGTCATGTCTGGGAGGCGACCCTGAGGGATTACAGGACCCTGGGGGGGTTGAACGGACCTTGATTCTGTTGTCTCCTGCCACGCACAGACCAAGTGCTTCATCTGCGGTATCGGCAGTGATTACTTTGATACGACACCGCATGGGTTCGAGACTCACACACTGGAGGAGCACAACCTGGCCAATTACATGTGAGTGTGGGCCCATTGGCCAATCAGGAGGGTGGGGCGTGGCCACCAACAGCACGGGTGCGGTGTGCGTGTGGGTGGATTCCCAGCAAGCTAATCAGGAGAAAGTAAGGGAAACCGTGACCTGTCTTCTGCTGCCTCACATCCCCAGGTTTTTCCTGATGTATCTGATAAACAAGGATGAGACAGAACACACGGGCCAGGTAAGGGTGTGTTATTGGAAGGACAATGGGCAGGGACATGGTGAATTTTAATATAAGGTCAGTCAGCAGGTGGCAATGGCACCCCACTCCAGTACTTTTGCCTGCAGAATCCCATGGACGGAGGAGCCTGGTAGGCTGCAGTCCATGGGGTCGCTAGAGTCTGACACGACTGAGCGACTTCACTTTCACTTTCATGCATTGGAGAAGGAAATGGCGGCCCACTCCAGTGTTCTTGCCTGGAGAATCCCAGGGACAGGGGAAGCCTGGTGGGCTGCTGTCTATGGGGTCGCACAGGGTCGGACATGACTGAAGCGACTTAGCAGCAGCAGCAGGTGGCAGTGAAAAGCTCATGTCAATATGAAGCATTTGAGGGTGTGACCAACTAACTCTTCCCCATCCCCCACCCCTAGGAGTCCTACGTCTGGAAGATGTACCAAGAGAGATGTTGGGATTTCTTCCCGGCTGGCGATTGTTTCCGCAAGCAGTATGAGGACCAGCTTAGCTGAGACACCCCTAGCTGGCCCTTCACCCCCCATCTCAAGTGCCTTATTCTCACAGCAAACCCCACAGCCCTCAAACTCTCCCCCCAAGGCAGCTGGGGGAGGGGCGACCATGTACTGACGAATAAAGTCTGTGCTACACCCCTGACATCATTGTGTTGGATCGTTGATTTTTGGGGGGCGGAGGGGCATCATCCAGGAATTCTGCTCTCCTCTCCTCCCCCCGACCCCAAAACCAAGATGAAAGCAGAGACTGAAGTCATGTTTATTGGGAGACAGGGGCATGCCAGGATCAGGAGTGTGTGTCCATTAGGGAGGGAGGTGTAGAGACTGGTTCCTAACACCCCCTCGGGGACTCATTCCTGGATGTAGAGGTTGCTGGGGGCAGTGGGATCATCTGCTGGGCGCGTCTCCACCACCACAGGCCTGGGGAAGGAAAAGAGAAGTCAGTTCATTCACTCATTTGTTCATTTGCAGAGAAGTCGATAGAGTTTGCGCCAGCATAGTGCTGGGCTAGAGCAGTGGATGGGCAGACACGGCCCCCGCCCTCAGGAGACCAACATGAATCAGTGAATTAGATGGATACAAGAAGCATGAGGCACAGAGCAGGGAAACCCAGCTCAAGGGGTCAGCCAAGGTGTCCCTAAAGAATGGATGGTGGAGCCTGAAAGAAGTTCAGGAGGGAACTTGGTGAAAGGGCAGGGAAGAGCATTCTGGGCAGAGAGAACGCTGGGCAAAGGACTTACATGGGAGAGGGCTTGACTGCACAAGTCATGCTTTGTGGGCTGTGACCAAGATTGGGTATTTATCTTGAGGCCACAGGAAGCTTTTAACCAGGTGGAGAGTGACACAATCAGATCTGGATTTTAAAGGACCTCTCTGACATATTGAAAGGTCAGAGAGATCCTTGAAGAAGCTCTCACTGGCTCTAAATCTGTGAGTATCTGTGCCTCAGAACAGATAATGATAGTAATAGAATAAAATGAAAATCAGCTTTCCTGGTGGTCCAGCAGTTACAAATCTGCTTTGCAATACAAGAGACACCAGTTTGATCCCTGGCCCAGGAAAATCCCACTTCCCACAGAGCAGCTAAGCCTATGAGCACAGCTACTGAGCCTGCATGCCTAGAGCCTGTGGTCCACAACAAGAAAAGCCACGACAACGGGAAGCCTAACACTGCAATGAAGAAGACTGGCCTCTCGGCAACTAGAGAAAAGTCTGTAACAATGAAGATCCACCACAGCCAAAAATAAACAAGTAAATCTTTAAAAAAAATAAAGTGGAGGATCATTTTTTATAAAAGAATAAACTAAAAACCCTTGAGACCATGCTGAAATACACACAAACACATAGTCATATATACACACATACATACACACATGGTGGAGAAAGGACAGCTCTTTCCTACAGTAGAATGCCGACGTATAAATGTAGAAGGAATGATAGAAATAGGAAACTCACCATTTAATAGACTCAGGCAAAAATCATCAAGTCATGGTAAAATTAGGTGAAACAACAGTTTTACATTGTCTCAAGAAATTACCCAAAAGGATACTTATTTATGCAGAGAAAAGAAGAGTAGCATTATAGTCAAGAAAGCTGGCTCATTCCATTTTAACCAAGTGACCGACCAAAGATAACCTCACCAGTAGCAGGACAAACTGACACATACTTCCTGATCCGACACAGTGAGAAGGACACCCCATCACTTCTGTGGTATTCCTGCCCCAAACGTGTAACCTGGAAACCTCAAACCCAACTAAGGGACATTCTGAAAAACAAATTTCCTGTACTCTTCAAAAATGTCAAGGTCATGAAAAGCACAGGAAGTCTAAAGAACGTTCCAGGCACAAGACTAAAGAAACATGACCCCAAAATGCAGCCTATAATCCTGGATGATATCATGGACCAAAAAAAAAAAAAAAGTATTATTTTTTGGTTACAAAGTGCATCATTGGAACAACTGGTGAGACTTGAGTGGGTGTGTGAAATTAGAAGATAGTGCTATCTCGGTGCTCTTTTCTTGATTTTGACAGCTGTATTGTGGTTTGTAAGAGTATGTTCTTGCCTTGATTTAGGAAACATACACTGAAGTATTTTGGGGTAAACTGGCATCATGCTTGCATTCATGTGCCAATAGAAAAAAATTACACATATATGCAAGGCAAGAATAAAGCAAATGTGGTTAAAAATAATATACAGGGAATCTGGGTGAAGGGGATACAGAATTCTTAAATGTATTTTTGCAACTTCTCTGAGTCTAAATTTATATCAACATATCAATAAAAAGTTAAAAAAGAATGAAAATTCCACCTTCAGGCTTCCCTGGTGGCTCAGTGGTGAAGAATCTGCCTGCCAATGCGGGAGACACAGATCCAATCCCTGATCTGGGAAGATCCCATGTGCCATGGGGCAACGAAGCCCGGTCACCACAGCTATTGAGCCTGTGCTCTAGAGCCAGGGAGCCGCAACACAGCCAAAGCACAGCCCGAAATAAATTAATTAATTAAATTTTTTTTCAACAAAAGAAAATTCCACCTTGGCTGCTCTATGGGGAATAGACTATAGGGGACAGAGATAGAAGCAGGGAGACCAAGTGAGAGGGTGTCCAGGCCAAAGATACAGATGGCTGGGGACACCTCAAGATACCCTCTTTACATCCAAAGCACCACCCCCTCCCTGGTCCTCTGTCCTCTTCCCCAAGTTCATACCTGGGGGAGCCAAGCAGACGGAAGGTGAGGGTGGGGTCTCTGAGCTCCTGCAGCAGCTGGGGGAAAAGGTGCTGTATCAGTGTCTAGAAGACTCCTCCCCTCTCCCTTAAAGAGAGTAAGGGGCAAGGTCTCTGACTCCTCAGGTCCAGAAATAATCGTTGCTGCTAACACCACTCATCAACTGTGTGACCTCAGGCAAGTTACTTAACCTCTCTGCACCTGAGAGCACTAACCTTTGAAATCATAATACCCACCTGACAGGCGATCCCGAAGATTAAGGAGAATACAAAAGTGTAAGGGCAGAGCCTGACACATGGTGTTCTGTGAATTAAGCATCATTTTCACTCCATTTTTCGAATGAGGAAAGTGAGGCACAGAAAAATTAAGCCATTTGCCTAAGATCATTCAGCTGGATTCCAACCCAGGCAGTCTGGTCATGCTCTTAACCCACTTGTCTCTATTTGTGACCCCATTTTACAGTTGGGAGTCTGAGGGAGGCTCAGAAATAAGCAAAGTCACACAGTGACCCTGGTTGAGCTCTGATCCCAAGAGACACTGGAGCAGAGAAGGGGACCCGTCTGAACTGAGCCTAGAGGAAGTGTCACTTCCAGGGACTTTACATCCTGAGTGAGTTTGTTCTCCCAATGGATCTGATGAGTGAGATGATTGACGTAGGAGGGGCTTGCGGGTGCTAGGAGGGAGGAGCTTACCTGATCCGAGCCTAGAGCCCACACCTGCACTCCATGCTTCCAGAAGGCCTGGAGCCGACCCCCGACCATAGCTGGGAGGAAAGCAGTGCCTGTTACCCTTGGGTTTCACTTAAGCCTCCAACCTGGACCCCGGACCCCGGAATTATCATTCTGGCACATACCCACGGCCTCCACTGCTTCAGTCATGGGGATCTCTGGAGTTCGAAGCCCCCGGGCCGGGGCCCCCTCTGGGGTCACTAGCTTCAGGGACCCTAGAAGGAGGTAGAGAAGGGACTGTAAGAGCAGTAAGCGGGCTTGAGAAGGTTATCGAGGGACCGGACAATACGTTCAGTGTAAGAAGCAAAGCAGGACGAGTAAGGACTGGAGGGGCTCAGAATCTCTGAGAGGTGCGGGGTCTGGGGGTCGGTATCTAGGAACAGTGGAGGCAAGGGCGGGAGGAGGGTTCTTACCGTCCATCAACACCATCACCTTGTCTTCCTCGACCTGAGTCACCTGTACTGGTCCCTTGTGCTCTGCTTGAGAGAGCAGGGTTCAGGGACCAATTTCACGGCATTATGCCTTCCTCCGCTAGGCCCCTCTCTCCATTCCCAATCAATCGGGCTAACCCCGCCCATCACAGAATTCCCCACTCCCCATCATCAATCTCACTAATTATATATACCCAATGTTCCTTCGCCCCGCTCTCGGTTCATCCCCTTTCCCAATTACGCCTCAGGCTAGGCACCGCCCAGTCACTCAGACCCAACCCACCCAACTGATTAGCCTCACCCGTCCCAGAGCCTGCCCGACTCACCCGTGCTCATCTCGCCCAGCCAGCAGGAGAGCGCGCCGAAGCGCACGGTGTGGAAGAGCACCGACTTCGCCGGCCTTCCGGGGCTCACGCCGATGCACACGGAGGGCAGCACAAGTGTTTCTTGAGCCCTCAGTTTTGGGAAGCACCCTCTAGAAACTTCAGGGAGGTGAGGCCTCAGAAGGCTTAGAAAGTGGCGGGTGGGGTGAGGGCCGGAGCTTAAGGATCAGAAAGACTTCAGGGGAGGAGCCTCCAGGTGGGCGGAGCCTTGGGGAGATTGTGGGAGGCCTCGGGTGGAAACCCCGGTTCGCGGAGCTCGCTGCAGAAGCGTGGAGTGGACGGCCCCAGCCACCCAAACTGACAAAGCCCCTAGCGTCTCCAGGCTCCCTACCCGGACCAGCAGGAACTTGTTCATGGGCTGGTACCACTGAAGCAGGACCACGGATGTCTCCAAAGCCCCACACAGGAACGGGCCTCCGGAGCTGGTGCCCTCCGCTGTGGAGGCGGGTAAGGAGCGGTCAGTGGTCTCTCCCGCGACCCCTCGCCCCCAAAGGCCACACACCTCTCCCCAGGCTCTACTCACCCTGCCTTAACTCTGCAACTCTCTCCTGTGGAGAGGGAGTCCAAGTCCCACCCTTGGTCCTGCCCCCTGTCTGCCCACCCCTAGGGTTCTCACCCACACAGCACGCCCGGCAGCCTTTGGTGTCCGGGATCTTCGTGGAGACAATGTTCTTCCTGCGGCAGAAGGTAGGCATGAATGGGAGCGAGGGACGGCAGGAATGGAGCATTAGAGGGGTCAGTGGTACCACTAGGGGCTGGTACCTTGCTAGTAGCCGGTGGGGGCTAATGTGAGCGATGGGGCTTCCTGCTCTGCCCTCTTTCCGTTCCAGCAGGCCCAGGATGCTATGAGAATACAGGTAGGGGGTCTTTCCTGCAGTGTGTGTGTACATAGGGAAAGCAGGCAGTTATAGGCTACTGCACACTCCCACCCTTCCCTCAGCCCATCACTCGGCCCCACCCCTTTTAAATGCCCAAGTCTTCAAGACTCAAGCACCTTTATTTATTAATTTTTTCATGCAACATGTTTAAAAAACTTTTTTTTGCCTGTGCCCCACGACATGTGGGATCTTAGTTCCTGACCAGGGATTGAACCCATGCCCACTACTGTGTAAGTGTGCAGTCTTAAACACAGGACCACCAGGAAGTCCCAGTGCAACATAGGCCAGGCACTGTGCTTGGCTCTGGTGAAGAATGGTAAGTAAAATAAATATGTTCCCTACCCTCACAGTACTTGTGGCCACATGAGAAATGACAGACACTTAACAATCAGATGAAGTTACACATATTACAAAGTTTAAGAAGGAACATCTAGAAATTCTGCAAAAGTTTGTCATGACAGATGTGATATGAATGAGCTCACTCATTCTGTTTGGCTTGGGGTCTCCTAATAAATTAGAAATTCTCTTACACAAAGTGTTTATAGAACAATGACACAAAATTTTAATCCACAACCTGCTCACTCCATTTTAGTAAAGCATGGAACAAGTACTGTCATCTTGTCAACATCAAAGAAAGGTAAAGACTGACTTCTTGTGGAAATTACCTCAAAACTGACTTGAGAGGTGGGCACTATTGTGAGCCCCATTTTAAAGATGGGGAAACAGAGGCTTAGGAAGAAGTGTCTTGCCCCAAGTCCCACAGTGAAAAGGTGGCTGGAATTTGAACTGTAGGCTCTGCAAAGGGGGAGCCTAATTGTTTTCTCTGTGCCCATCTATTTCCCAACCTCCTTACCTTTGACCCCTTAAGTTCTGACCCCCATCCCTCCCCCACAAGCCACAGCCAGACCTGAGAGAGACATGAGGACATTGTTGATGGAGTACACCCAGGTAGTCCGGCCAGAAAAAAGCTGCAGGGCAAGGGGGAGATGGCTCCGGTAAGACCCCAGCAACCCCAACTCCAGCCCCCACCCTTGGCCCCCCTTGACCCACCCCAGGGACTGCCCCTCACCATCTCCAGCGTAGCCTCCTGGTCATTTCGATTCAGGATAAAAATGCCTTCCTCGGCCCCCAGGAGCAGGTGCTGGTCTAGGGGGGCAGACATGATGATGCTAGGACCCACGTCATCGCATGGGCCTCCCACACCCCTATATGACCCCAAATCTGATGCTCTGTCCCTTCAGTTCTCTACTCTCCCCTCCCCTGACGTTTCCAGCCTTTGTTTTCACAAATCTGAACTCAAACCCTGACCAGTTCCCTTGAGCTGGTCTCATTCTCACCAGCCTCTGACTTCCCCTGTTCTGGTAGTTCTCCCATCTCTGACCTGCAAACCCTGACCATCTGTCCCCTCAGTTCTGACCCCAACATCAGACATGTCTTCCCCAGTAGCCCCCTTGATTCTATCTGTCTTTCTTCCCAGTTCTGGTCCCTGAATGCTAATCCTATCCCAACACTGATGCTCAAATTCAAATACCCTTACATATGGCTCTTTCTGTCCAGTGTGACCCCACAAGCTCTAATACTGTTTCCTTAACATTTACCCCCCACTGACTTTGTCTCCACATCTTTGATCCCTAAACTCTGTCCCTTTCTGCTACATTCTAATCCCTAAAATTCCTGACCCCAAATTGCTGATCCCAGTCTCTCTACCATTAACCTCTGACTGAGGCTGNCTCCCCCACAAGCCACAGCCAGACCTGAGAGAGACATGAGGACATTGTTGATGGAGTACACCCAGGTAGTCCGGCCAGAAAAAAGCTGCAGGGCAAGGGGGAGATGGCTCCGGTAAGACCCCAGCAACCCCAACTCCAGCCCCCACCCTTGGCCCCCCTTGACCCACCCCAGGGACTGCCCCTCACCATCTCCAGCGTAGCCTCCTGGTCATTTCGATTCAGGATAAAAATGCCTTCCTCGGCCCCCAGGAGCAGGTGCTGGTCTAGGGGGGCAGACATGATGATGCTAGGACCCACGTCATCGCATGGGCCTCCCACACCCCTATATGACCCCAAACTCTGATGCTCTGTCCCTTCAGTTCTCTACTCTCCCCTCCCCTGATGTTTCCAGCCTTTGTTTTCACAAATCTGAACTCAAACCCTGACCAGTTCCCTTGAGCTGGTCTCATTCTCACCAGCCTCTGACTTCCCCTGTTCTGGTAGTTCTCCCATCTCTGACCTGCAAACCCTGGCCATCTGTCCCCTCAGTTCTGACCCCAACATCAGACATGTCTTCCCCAGTAGCCCCCTTGATTCTATCTGTCTTTCTTCCCAGTTCTGGTCCCTGAATGCTAATCCTATCCCAACACTGATGCTCAAATTCAAATACCCTTACATATGGCTCTTTCTGTCCAGTGTGACCCCACAAGCTCTAATACTGTTTCCTTAACATTTACCCCCCACTGACTTTGTCTCCACATCTTTGATCCCTAAACTCTGTCCCTTTCTGCTACATTCTAATCCCTAAAATTCCTGACCCCAAATTGCTGATCCCAGTCTCTCTACCATTAACCTCTGACTGAGGCTGTGTGTGTGTGTGTGCACGCACGCTCAGTCATGTCTGACTCTTTGAGACCTCATGGACTGTAGCTCACCAGGCTCCTCTGACCATGAGATTTTCCAGGCAAGCATACTGCAGTGGGTTGCCATTTCCTTCTCTGTGGCAACTGAGGTTAATGGGGTCCAACTGTCCCAGATCTTATCACTGAACTCTGACCTTTCTGGCTTATCTGACACTCCTTTTTAAGATTCCTATTTTATTTATCTGTTCTTTTGTGGCCATACTGTGCAGCATGTGGGATCTTAGTTCCCCAGCCAGGGACCAAACCTGTGCTCCCCTGCAGTGGAAGCACAGAGTCTTAAGCACTAGACCCTCAGGGAAATTCCATATCTGACACTCTTGACCTCCAAACTAATTTCCCTAATCTTCACTCTCAAACTCAGCTTCAGTCTACCCAGCTTTGATCCCTAAACCCCGGCTGTTACTCCTGGCTCTGCCCCTGCCTCCACTCTGCCACTCCCTACCATGTTAAGACCCTTCCCCTCTCCCTGACTTTCTGCCTTCCACTAAGGGTCCTCCCCAACCCCGCCACATTCTCTGTGGCCCTCCTGAGTACTCACCCTTGGTGGAGGGGTGCGTCCAGGCTGCCGTGCTGTGGATCCGGAGGGGGCAGCCATTGAACAACTTGACGAGAAGGGCACATCCCTGGGTGGGCCATGGGGGGCGGGGCAGCAGCAGATCCAGCAAAAGGGAGGAGGGCACAGGAAGGCACAGTGGTTAAGACTCAGAAGCAAGAGTGGCAAGGTTCAAATCCCACCTCTGCCTGCTCAAAGGTTTATGACCTTGGAAACTGTTTAACCCCTCTGTGCCTCAGTTTCCCCATTTTGAAATGGCAGATAATATGTATCTCTGCAGGATGGCATCCCTGACTCACTGGATATGAGTTTGAGCAAACTCCAGCAGAGAGCGAAGGACAAGGCAGCCTGGCATGCTGTAGTCCACGGGGTCACAAAGAGTCAGACACAACTTAGTGACTCAACAACAACTGCAGTATCTATCTCTATCTGTGCAGGTATATACCACGGAAAGACACGGGATCAGGGTCTTGCGCAGAGGCTCTGCTCAACAAGTGTCACCTGTCATTATTATTAGTCTTCCCTGCCCCATCCCCCACTCCCATCAGGTATCCCCAGCTGCATCCAGAGATATCAATCCTCAGCATCATGGCCTCACCTTTCTCTTCATCTTTTCCTTCTTGGGGGGCAACAGTGGGGGCTGGTCAGGCTCTCGGGGGGCTGGGTTCCAGAGTGAGGGTTCTGAGATGGGGAGGAGAAAAATCAGCCCCCAAAGCCCCCCGATCCCTGCCCACCCCCCACCTTCACCCACCTCCCACCCCAGCCTGCCCTGTTTCCT
>SJXQ01005678.1:597740-611280 GCA_006408695.1 Aepyceros melampus
AGGGGGCGGGATTAGAAGGAGGGGGTTGGGATGGGGCTGGAGAACTCGTCTAAGAGGAAACTTGGGGGGGAGTTGCCAACAGAGGAAGAAGGCACGGAATTCTGAGGAGCTGCAACCTGGGGGATTCTGAGGTGTCTGAAGGGATTGGAAGAATGTGAGGTATTTTGGAGAACTCTAGAAGTGTCTCAGGGGGACTGGAGTTCCCCTGCAGTTCCGGAGCACACCCAGGAATGGGTCCTGAGGCCCTTAGGACTTTGTGAGATTTAAGAACTCAGTGTAGGGAACTTTGCTGCCAGTCCAGGGGTTGAGAATCTGCCTGCCAATGCAGGGGACACAGGTTCTATCCCTGGTATGGAAAGATCCCGCAGGTCGCAGCAGCGGAGCCCTTGAGCCACAACTACTGAGCCGTTGGGCCCTAGAGCTCGTGCTCCACAGTGAGAAGCCACCCCAGTGAGAAGCCCGCGCCCTGCAGTGAAGAGAGCAAAGGCCACGTGCAGCAGTGAAGACCCAGCACAGCCAAGAAAACAAAAAAGGGGGCTGGGATACAGTGTGGAGAGTCTTGAGGGTCCTGGGGAATTCAGAGGGACCAGCGACTTTGAGATCAAATGATCAACGTTGTAGAGGCCCTGGGGAATTCCGGGGGTGAGTCTGGGAAGGGTTCTCAGGGGACGGAGGCTTACAGTGAGCATCTTGGTGGCACCAGGTCGCTTCTTGGGGCTTTTAGTGAGGGTGACTTTGACAAAGTTATGGAAAGCAGCCGACCTTGGGAGGAAGAAGACGAATTCTGAGGTGAGGGGACCAGAGGCCCTCCCATCAGACCATCACCCTCGGCCCCACCCTCCCTCCTCCACGTGCCCCCCTCCTACCATTTGCCTTTATCCTTTAGCCTGGGTGGCTGGTAGCCACTCTTGGTCATGAGGAAGAGAACCCTGGAAGAGTAAGGACAGAACATGGGGTTTAGACTTCCAGTGGCGGCCAGACCTCACGGCTCCAGGGGCCCCTAATAGCACTGAGGTCGGCAGGAGCAAAGGGAGGGACAGAATGAGAATGAGGGGTACGTTTCACAAGGTTTGGGGTGCCCCTTTGAGGGGACACCAGCAGGCTCAGGGGGAGCCTCAAGATGGGGTTCCCTAAATTGAGGCCTCTCGTGTGGAGGGATGGAGAAAAGGCTTTCTGGGTTGAGGAGCTCCTGAGGGTCTCAGATTGGGCTCAGAGTAAGGGGGGGTCTCCTCTAGCAGGTATTGAGGTGGAGAAACAGGCTGGGGGGCGGGCAGGTGGTGTTCAGGGTCAGAGTTGAGTGGGGTCTCTGGGACCAGGGGGACCTGCCCCATCTGCCTACCTGAGAGGGTGCACGTCAAAGAGTGGTGGCTGTAGCTCAGCTAATTCGATGGCTGTGATGCCCAGGGACCAGATATCACACAGTTCATTGTATCCCCCCTTCAGCGCCACGGCCGCCACTTCCGGAGCCATCCTAGGGGCAGAGACCCTCGGAGAACCAAGGAGTGACACAAGAAGGGGAAGGGGAAACAGAGGAGAATGGGGCAGGCATAGAGAAAGCCAGATGCAAAGAGAAACATAAAGATGGAGAGAGACAGAAATAAAGACTTCCCTGGTGGACCAGTGGCTAACACTCCACGCTCCCAGTGCAGGGGGCCTGGGTTCTATCCCTGGTCAGGGAACTAGATCCCACATGCTGCAACTAAGGCCCAGCACAATCAAATAAATATTAAAAAAAAAAAGATGGAGAGAGATAAAGGCAGACAGAGACAGGCTGGAAGATAGAGACACAGAGATAGTGAGACAAACATGGGCAGATATGGACAGACAGACAGACCAGGATAAAAATCAACATAAACACTGGGAGGAATGGCTGGAGGGTGCACAGAGAGACCTAGGTAAATGGAAAACTCCAAAAAGACCCAAAGAGCAGATAGACTGCTTGTCGTCTGAGCCACCAAGGAAGTCCGGTCCAGAGAAAGGTAGAGGTGGGCAAAAAAGCCAGTACAGAGATTCCCAGAGATCTGGGCTGGTGAACGCCACGCCACCCACACCACTCCTAGCTGCCAGCCAGGCATCCCTCACCAGTAGGGTGTCCCAATGAAAGAGAGGCGTCGAGCTAGCGTTGCCCCGATCTGGGCCGAGATACCAAAGTCAGCTGGAGACAAAAGGAGAGACATAGTGACCTGGGGTCCCCTGTCCCCTTGGTCTCCCCTCAGGCCCTCAGTCAGCCCCTCTCCCCATTCCCACCAGGCACACTCACCCAGTCTGACCTCCCCAGCATCGTTGATGAGGATGTTGGCTCCCTGGGGAAAAGGCAGGGTATAGAGGCTGTCAGAGATACCCCCAAGTCCAACGCTGTTGACACTCCCTGGCCCCAAGACACCCTGACCCTCCTGACTCCTGTCTCCCGGGTCCCCCACCCACCAAGGCCACCTCTCTGCCCCTAGATCACCTTGATGTCCCGGTGGATTTTCTTCTGTGAGTGCAGATAGGCCAGTCCCTGGGGAGGAGGGCGGAAGTGGGGGCTCTGAGCATCCAGAGGCAGGAGCAGGGCCCTGCCCCACCCCAAGCCCAGAGAGCATCCCCTTACCTGGAGCACTTCCCGGCAGACGTAGCTGATCTGGAGCTCCGACAGGGAGCCTGTCACTGCAGAGGTCACCCAGGCACTGTATTGGGTGCAGGCCAGACCCCTGACCACCACCCACACCAGCTGAGAGGGTACCACGCAGGGAGGGGAGAACTGGGATGGGACAGGTGGGAGGAAGAGGCAGAGAGGCAGCCAGCAACAGAGAGAGGCAACGACGCAGGGAACCAGAGAAATTCATTCAACGTGATTATTTGCTGCATGTCTACTGTGTGCCACCCACTGTGGCAGGCAGCAGGGATACAGCTGTGGAGAAAAGAGGCAGAGATCCCTGCCCCCATGGAGAGAACGTTCTAGCACAGGAGACAGATGGCAGACAAGATAAACAGGTAAGATACATAATACACGAGACGCCAATAAATAGAAGAAAAATTAAGCAAGAAAAGATAACAGGAAATATGTGTGGGAAATATGTGTGGGAAGAGTATGACATTTTACACAGGTTGATCAGCGAAGGTGACCCCGAGAAGGCGGCGGGGGTGGAGATGGGGAGCAGTCCCACTCGGAAAGGGAAAGGCAAGTGCAAAGGCCCAGAAGCAGGGGAGTGCCCCCGGTGGGGCTGGAAAGCAGAGGAGTGGGTGGAGCAGGGGTGAGGGCGCCAGCCTGGGATTGTCAGCAGGGGTCAGACTCAGGGGCGGTGTTGAGAAACTTGGGCTTCGCTTTCGGGGAAGATGGAGGGCTTGGGACAGCTCTGAGTGATGTCACTCTGTAGCACAAGGAAAGGCAGAGAAAGACGGGAAGAGATAGAGAATCAGGAACAGACCCAAGCTGAGGCAGAGAGAGACAGACATGGCCAGAGAGACCCCAAACTGGGAAAAGAGACACATTGAGAAAGACACAAAGGGGTGAGGAGAATACACCAGAGAGAGACAGCAGACTGAGGGGGTCAGAGACTCGGTCTGACGGGCTGGTGGGGTGAGTCACTTCCTCTCTGTGGGCCTCAGTTTCCCCCACCCGCCCTGAGGACTTCTTCATGAAGTCCTTCCTTTCCTGACCTTTGAGGTCTAGGGCTCGAGGGAGACTGGGAGACTGGGAGATGGTCAAAGATAGAAGTGCACATCAGAAATCTGATCAAGGACCACCCCGCCCCCACCCTCCAGTGCTCCAAGACAGCGAAAAGCAGGCTGAGTGAATCAGAAATGCATTCATTCACTAAATGAACAGAGGGGCCCCGACGAGGAGCGAGAAACGCAGAAATACTCAAAGGCATGAATAGACCTCGGTGAGAAAATGCAGGCACAGGGGGAAGATGGAGCAGGGAAAGTCGAGGGGATCGTTGCAGAAAAACCAGAGCTGGACTCTCAGGTCCTGAAGGATATAGGGTTCAGGGCCCGCTTGGGTACCACAGTCTCCCCAGCATCTTCCAGGCCAGGCCTGGTCCAGAGGAGGGGCTCTGTGTGAAATATAGACCAGAAAGACAGTCCTCGGAGACGCAAGGGTAGAGGACAGGACAGGTGGATTGGAGGGCCAAGGGCTGCCTGGATCTCCTCCCCCCGCCACTCACCTTGGTAGATGTCCTGGAGAGAACCAGCCCCACAGAATTCCATGCAGATCCAGAGTTTCTGCAGCCTACAACAGTTCAAGAGCAATAATAGCAGTAATAAATCATTATTTATAGGACAGTTTCTGGCTCACTGTCCATCCTATCTTAGTTCAACAAGAACTTGAATGTAAGAGCTGTCATCTCTCTATTGTCTACCAGAGTGAGATCATTCCATTTTACAGATGGGGAGGTTGAGGGTCAGAGAAGAAAATGTATGTTTAGGGGTCAACTGGACCAAACCCAGATCCCTGGGCTCCTGCCATGACGTTCTCTGTTGTCCCATGCTAACCTAGGAGACAGGGCAAAGACTTCACAGGTTGTGGAAGTTCAGAGGGGACAGAGGAGCCCAGGATGCCAGGTCTGGGGGGCAGAGATCATTCTTGGGGCATCTGGGATATTCAAGGGTCAGGGAAATTAGGGGTTCATATTAAAGGAACAGAAAGTGAAACTGGGGGACATGCAAGTCAGGACGATGATCAGTTTTAGGGGGACTTGGTTTCACATTTGGTTACCACAAAGGGATCAATTTAGTGAGAAATGCTAGTTATTTATTGGAGATGAGATTTGGAGGCGCTCTGGTCAAACAAGCGGGACTTCAGGCTGGGGATCAAGTTAGGAGGCCTCAGTTAAAAATGGAGGTCCGGGATTAGAGGTTAGGTTGGGGGGCCTGGTCAGGAATGGGAGTTGGGGGCTGGGCTGGGAGGCAGGGCAGGTCTCATCACCAGAGATAACTCCCATGGTAGGCCACGATGTTGGAGTGCCGACAAGTTTTCAAGATGAGGATTTCCTTCTGAAGGGTGGAAACATCATCATCTGCGAGGAGGGGCAGAAGAGAAAAGGCTACTGCAGGGAGGGAGTATGGGGTGGGGGATCCCAGGGTCCCAGGAGGTGGGGCAGGGGAATGAGAGCCTGGGTGCTCTCCTACCAGGCTCCATCTTCACCATCTTCAGTGCCACCAGGTCCCCTGTCCCCTTCTCTCGAGCCTTGTAAAGGGGAAGTTGGCAGTCAGGCAGGCTCCATTTGCCCGAGGTCTTCCTCAGCATCCCTGAACCCAAGCTGAGGACTGGGACCCTCTCACATCCCCATCCCTTCTTGGGGCTCACCCCAAGGTCACGGGTTTGCGGGTGTCGGAGAAGGAGGGGAGTTCCTCACCTTGAAAACTTCCCCATAGGTGCCGCCACCCAGCCGCTGCAGCAGGTCATAGTGGTCCCGGGGGTCCCTGTTA
Source organism: Aepyceros melampus (assembly GCA_006408695.1). Classification (NCBI taxonomy): domain Eukaryota; kingdom Metazoa; phylum Chordata; class Mammalia; order Artiodactyla; family Bovidae; genus Aepyceros; species Aepyceros melampus. The sequence goes on from SJXQ01005678.1 coordinate 603,153, forward strand.
AAGATGTCAGGGTCTACGAGGTCCATTCCTGGGGGCCGGAGCTGGGCCTGCGCCCAGGGGCCAGCAGGGCCTCAGGGCTCCGAATGCTGGCACCTCCCTCCCTCCCCACACGCCCTGCACCCGCCTTGCCTCCACCGGCTGTGGCCTCCCCCCTCCCCACTCTCGCTTCCTGCCCCGGCAAAGAGCTGTGCAGCCGGCGGCTCCACCCCCTGTCCCCTTGGGCCCTGACAGCCTGTGAGGGGCAGCTTGCCTTGGGACCCAGGGGACCCCCCCCCACCTCCGGGGCCCTGGGCTGCATGTAAACCAGATGCAAACTATTCATTGTGACCTGGAGGGTGCCCTCACCCTCCCCCGTTATGGGCAGTGGATAAAAACACTTGAACCTCTGCTGGATGCTGAGTGTTGGGCCACAACCTGGAGATGGCAGGTCTACACCGGGATAACCATGCAGTGTATATTATTGTCCACCCGGGACACGTACAGGCACTTAGTGGTAACTCCCCGTGCGGCGCGCAGGCCAGTCGACGTGCACACACCTGGATACCCGTGTGCACGTATGTGGATGTACCCAGAGGATACGCATATATGACACATGCATATGCAGTCATGCTTGCAGTGGACAGTATCTGAACACAGAACTCAGGATGGCACATGCGGGGCGCTCGCCTTCACCCACAGACAGAACTGGAGCCTATGGGGACTGGGCGTGATCTGGCGGGGCCACGAGCCCCTCCCTCCGCCCCCGCCGAGCTGAGCACAACAGCTTTGCGGGCCACTACCCTCGGCGTTAGGGTGAAGTGTGGGGGACCAGGTTCACGACTTAAAACTGCGAAGCTCAGGATCCTGCCTCAGGGGCCAAGGGGACCTCAGAGAGCACCTTCTTCGGCACATCCCCATGGACCAAAAGGACTGTACTCTTGGAACTCCAGCAGTTTTGAGTTCACAGCCCCGCGCAACGCGACGTGCGTGCACGCCGTCACGGATCAGTCTACTTCCCGGTAAGTCCGCGCTCACGCGCCGGGGTCTATAACTGGATACACGAGGCCCGGGAAAAGCTTAGTCCCGCCCCCTCGCCGCGAGAAGGCGCCTGCGCACTTGGTTAGACTAGGTCTTTTTCTCGCGCCGTAGCTTCTGCTCGAGTAGAGCGTATGCGCACGCGCTAACTGAGCCGGCTGGGAAGAAGTCACGCGGCAGCCGGAAAGCGTGGCAGCCGCAGCAAGACCCAAAGCACGATTCATCGCCCCCGGGGCTGCAGAGAAAACAATTACGTAGTTTCCGTTTCCACCAACTCTTCCTCTTCCGGTCCTCGAGGACGCTTTGCCGGCAGGGTCTTCGGCCCTAGCCCTGGTGTGGGAGGCTGCAGCAGTCATGGCGATGTTTGAGCAGATGAGAGCGAACGTGGGCAAGTTGCTCAAGGGGATCGACAGGTCTGAGCCCGGTCGGAGGGAGCGTTTCTGGCCAAGAAGGGTGGAGGAGAGGGTTTTCTGGAGTCAGCAAGGGATGGTCAGCATCCTGGGCTTGCCCAGGGGTGGGATTTTTCAGTCAGTCTGGAGCAGTTGTTTAAGAAAACAGCATTGTATAGGCCTAACGGCAGGAGGTGGCCTTGCCTGCCGCTCAGTCCGCTTTAATTGCCTTAAGGCCCCCTCTCTGCTTAACTTATTCTCTCTCAGCCCCTCTGTTTTCTCTCTCTGCTCCTCAGTTTCACTGAGCCTCTCAGTGCCTCTTTGTGGCTCCCCTTCCCCCCTCATTTCATTCATCGAACACATGTTTACTAAAATCTACACTGTGAATTCTGGGTAATGGTGCGGACCAGAGATAACCAAAGACAGCCACTGGCCATGCTTTCATGGAGTTTCTAGTTCAGACAAACCGGACGGTAGACAGTGAGAGGCCAGGAGTGGTCTAGGCGGTGATGGGGGAAGCATAGGTAGATTGGTGGGGGCTAGGATGGAGAAAACTAGGCAGGAGAGAATGGGCTGGACCAGAGTAAGTTTTGGGGATGGAAGGAAGGGGTGGATATCAAAGATGTCCAGGAGGCCAGATGTACAGGCTGCAAGGGCTGGTTGGCTGAGAGATTGAGGAGGCATTTTTCAGAAAAGACCCAGGGTTCTGATGGGGTTTAGAGCTGGGGCTTAGGTCAGGGATATGGATAAGTTTCGTCAGAGGTTATAGAGCTGATTCAATATTTGAGTAGAGCAAGTGGCCAGTGACAGAGGGAGGAAGGAAAGGAAGAGAAGGAGGAGCAGGCTACATTCCCTCCGACTCCCACCCCATGGAGTGACTGGCCTCAGCTCTTGTCTCTGCTCACTCATTTTGTTTCTCCTCTAGGTACAACCCTGAGAACCTGGCCACCCTGGAGCGCTATGTGGAGACACAGGCCAAGGAAAATGCCTATGATCTGGAAGCCAACCTGGCTGTCCTGAAACTGTGAGTATCTGCCTCCATTCCCACCCCGTTCCCATAGTCCGCAGCCTGCCACTCCCAGCACTGGGTGGGGTGGGAGTGCAGGCTGTGACTTCTCTCTTTTTTTAAAATTGGAGTATACTTGATTTACAATGTTATATTCGTTTTAGACGTACAACATAGTGTTTAGGTGTTTTTATAGGTTATACTCCGTTTAGAGTTATTATATAATGGGGGTTATAGCCCCTGTGCTGTTCATTGTGACTTTGTATCTTACTTATTTCATATATATTTTGTACCTCTTAATCCCCTTCCATTATCTCGCCTCTCCCCCACCCCATTCTCATCTGTAACCACTAGTTGGTCTCTGTTTCTGTTTTGTTGCTTTCATTTTATTCTTTAGATTCTACATATAAGTGAAAACATGTTGTATTCGCCTTTCCCTGTCTGACTTAGCTTCACTAAGCGTAATATTCTCCAGGTCCATCTGTGTTGTTGCAAAAGGCAAATTTTCATTCTTTTTCCTTTTTTTTTTTAAATGGCTGAATAACATTCCATTGTGTGCATGTGTTTATCTGAACCACATCTTCTTTGTCCATTCATGTGTCAGTGGACACTCAGGTTGCTTCCAGATCTTGGCTACTGAAAATGATGCTCCTGAGAACACTGGGGGGCACGTATCACTTCAAGTTAGTGTTTGTTTTCTTTATTTACATACATAGACACACACACACCCAGGAGTGGAGTTGCTGGATCATGTGGTAGTTCTCGTGGTGATTTTACAGGGCACCTCCCGCCTGTTTTCCATGGTGGCCGCACCAGTTGATACGGCACTGTCAGGCCTTCTCTCCTCCACATCCTTGCCGGCATTTTGTTATTTGTTGTCGTCTTGTTGATAGCCATTTTGTCAAGTGTGTGATTCTGATTTGCATTTTCCTGATGTTTGGTGATGCTGAGCATCTTCTCATGTTGGCCATCTCTGTGTCTTCTTTGGAAAAAAATGTCTGTTCAGAAGTTTCTGACAGGGTTTTGGGGGATTTTTGGTATTGAATTGTATGACCTCTTTATCTATTTTGGATAGGATGTGGATAGAACGTGCAAGACTAGGGAGCCAGGAAGTAGGAGCAAGAGGAGGGATGGTTTTTGAAAATTTGGTTACAGGGGCTGCAGTCCAGTAGTTAAGACTCTAGCCTTCTACTGCAGGGGACACGAGTTAGATCCCTGGTTGGGGAACTAAGATTCCACGTGCTTTGCGGTGCAACCAAAAAGTAAAAAAATAAATAAAAATCATAACAAAGCGTATATAACAGGCTGCTGCAGAAAGCAAATATATAGTTTAACGTGGAGTTATAAATGAACACCTATGTAATCAGCATCCCAATTCAAAATGGGTGTTGCTAGCACCCCTGTCCTTTGCCCCATGTGTTTTGTGCCAACCACGCTGACCCTGGTGACCACTCCTGTGCTTTCATGGCCTGGCTTTGTGTGAATTTACCACACGCTTGCAGGTGTATGTACACATATACACATCGTGGTTCGCTTAGCTCAGGTGTGCCTGTTTTGAACTGAACGTGAGAGTAGCCGCATGACTGGAGCTCTTCTGCGTCTGGCACCTTGCGCTCAGCCCTGGGTTTGTGAGCTCCACGCCTTTCCTGTGTGGCTGCAGTTGGTGGTCATTGCTGTGTAGTGTTCCATGTGGAGCCAGGTCCTAATTATCTGTACCCTATCGGTGGGTATTTGGTTTCTTCTTTCTAGATGTTTTATGGACACACCGTTATTGTTCCTGTTTTAGTCACTAAGTCATGTCCAATGCTTTTTCAACCCCATAAGCTGTAGCCTGCCAGGCTCCTCTTGTCCATGGGATTCTCCAGGCAAGAATACTGGAGTGGAAAAAAAAAAAATGCTGGAATGGGTTGCCATTTCCTGCTCCAGGGGATCTTCCCAACCCAGGGACTGAACCTGTGTCTCCTGCATTGGCGGGCAGGTTCTTTAGCACCGAGCCGCCAGGGAGGCCCCACTACCAGCTTTGTAATGTTTAGAGCTGTCATGACCTCGATTTTGCCGTCTGTAAGATGCATCACTGACTCGATGGACAGGAGTCTGAGTGAACTCTGGGAGTTGGTGATGGACAGGGAGGCCTGGCGTGCTGCAATTCATGGGGTTGCAAAGAGTTGCACACGACTGAGCGACTGAACTGAACTGAACTGAAGATGGAGGCAGTGTGTGTGTTGGTGAGGTCGTTTAGCTTGTTAGTGGTGATAACCACTGCTTAGTGAGCACTCCCCATGTGGTACCTACTGTGCTATAACTTTTGTATTAACTCACTTTGATGCTGTGTTTTGTTTGTGAGGTAGATACAGTTGGGTTTTTTAATTTGTTTTGGTTTTTTTGTGGCAGCACCACACGGTATGCAGAATCTTAGTTCCCTGAACCCCCTGCAGTGGAAGCACAGAGTCTTAACCATTGGACCACCAGGGAGGTCCTGATACAGTGGTTTATTCTCACCTCTTGCAAGAGAGGAAACTGATGTACAGAGCACTTATTATTTTTTAGAATCTTACTTCATTGTTTATATTTTTGGCTGTGCTGGGTCTTCGATGCTGTGCAAACACTTTCTCTGGTTGTGGGGGACTAGTCTCTAGCTGTGGAGAAGGAAATGGCAACCCACTCCAGTACTCTTGCCTGGAGAATCCCAGGGACGGGGGAGCCTGATGGGCTGCCGTCTCTGGGGTCGCACAGAGTTGGACACGACTGAAGCGACTTAGCAGCAGCAGCAGTTTCTAGCTGAGCTGCACGGGCCTCTCATTGCTGTGGCTTCTCGTTGTGGAGCACAGACTCTAGGGCGCATGGGCTTCAGTAGTTGTGGTGCACAGGCTTAGCTGCCCTGAGGCATGTGGGATCTTTCCAGACCAGGGAAGTCTACTTATTTTAAATGTTCCAAGCCAGGGCTTTTCTGGTGGTCCTATGGTTAAGAATCCGCCTTGCAGTGCAGGGGGACACAGGTTCGATCCCAGGTACAGAAAGATCCCACGTGCTACAGGGCAGCTAAGCCTGTGTGCCACATCTGCTGAGCCTGAGAGCTTTAGAGCCTGTGCTCTGCAACAAGAGAAGCCTGTCCATGGGGATTCTCTAGGCAAGAACACTGGAGTGGGTTGCCATGCCCTGCTCCAGGGGATCTTCCTAACCCAGGGATTGAACCGTGTGGCAGGTGGATTCTTTACCATCTGAGCCACCAGGGAAGCCCAAGAGAAGCCAGCATACCACAACTAGATAGTAGCCCCTACTTTCTGCAACTAGCAAAAGTCCACGCACAGCCACAAAGACCCAGCACAGCCAAAAATAAATTATTTTTTTAAAAAGTAGTCCAGGGCCACTCAGCAGTGAAGTTTAAATCCAGGCAATTGGCTCCAGAGGCTTGACCACTGCTCTTATGTACTCGTTTGTGAATCACTTAACACTATGCCTTACTGAGTGGTTGTGAGGATTAACTGTCTCTGTCTACAGAGCAGGAAAGTAGAGGTCAGGGAGCTTAAGGTCCCAGCCAGACAGTGGGGTGGTTGGTATCAGAGTGCAGACATGTCCAGCTCCCAGACTCCGGGCAGAAGCAGTGAGCAGCCTTCCTGGCACCTGGTGAGGCCCAGGGACATGGAGATGACACTGCTTCTGCATCCATGTTTCCCTTCTCAGGTACCAGTTCAACCCGGCCTTCTTCCAGACCGCGGTCACCGCCCAGATCCTGCTGAAGGCCCTCACCAACCTGCCCCACACCGACTTCACGCTGTGCAAGTGCATGATCGACCAGGCCCACGTATCCTTCCCGCTTCCGGGCTGGGCTAGGGGAAGCGGGGGAGCAGGGGAGACGGGCTCACAGGGCGTGGTCTTGAGTTTGGACAGACACCGATTGCCTGCTCTGGTCTTGGCCCCGGGCTGGCTGCGGCTGGGACAGTACCATCACAGAGCTCACAATCCAGCGGGGGAGACCCATCCTCTCTTGAGTAGTCAGGACTTGGGGTGTGAGGAGGCCAGAGGATGCACCTGAACTTGGCTGGAAGCCAGGAAATCTTCCTGGAGGAGGGAACAGATGAAAGACGAGGAATTAGGTGATTCGTAGGGAACGGTGATCCAGGCAGAGGGGAGCGTGTGTAGGGAAAGAAGAAAAGAGCTCGGTGCTGTGTTAGAGTCAGTAGAGGACGTTCGGCTTAGCCACAGAGTTGGTCAGATTCAGAAAGAGCACTGGGGAGCTGAAGAAGGCATTAAGGCTGCAGAGTGACAGGGGGAGAAACATGCTTTAGAAGGATTCCCATGAGGCTCCCTAGCCAAGGAAAGACCACCAGGCCAAAGGTCGGAGCCACGAAGAGCTGGCTTGTCAGCTTCCCTTCATTCTACATATCCCCAGGGACTGGCCCGTGTCTGTCTGGTACAGCGCTGGTCTCCAGTGAAGAGATGTTGGTGAGATACCACTGAACTGGCCTACTCATTGGCGGCTGGGCCGAGAAATGTCTTCCTCAATGAACCTGCTCTTCCAGGTGTGTCCACGAGGGCCCGCCTTCTGACAGTCCACCTCCCCCAGAGGTCTGTTCTGGTGGCTTAAAAACCGCACACGATCCACTGTTCAAAGGACAGCAGAGTGTACCATGAAAAAACCAAGGCTTCCTCCCTCCTCACCCCACGGCCACTCGGCCCACGGCCACCCGGCCCACGGCCACCCGCTCCCCTCCCCGAAGGCCACAGTTGTTTACAGTCCTCTGCCTTTCCACAGATAGCCCACGGATACAGAAGTGCAGGTGTGCGTGTGTATATGCCCCCGTTCCTCCCTACCAGTGATGGGCTGTTACACACGTCTTTCTGCATCTTGCTTTTTTCATCTTGCTAGAGGTGTGTCTCATCACGTTTTCCATGTCAGTTCTGTAAGGGGTGACTCGATCTCAGTGTGTGAGGCGGCCCCTGTTGAGGTGTCCCCCCATCTCTGGATCCTTAGATTCTTGCTCATTTTTGCCGTGACAGACACACTGTGGTGAGCAGGAGGTGGGCGGGGCAGTCTTGGGCACAGCCGCCGCCACCTCCTCTGTCTGGAAGGCCTTTTGCCCTTAATGCCTCCCCCCAGCAAGAAGAACGGCCCATCCGGCAGATTCTGTACCTCGGAGACCTGTTGGAGACCTGCCACTTCCAGGCCTTCTGGGTAACTTCTCTGGGGCCCCGGGGTAGGGTGGTAACTGGGCCGTGCAGAAAAAGCTTCTGGAAGTCAAGACCAGGCACTTTTATTGGCTTCCTCCATGGCAGTGGGCCCTGTGTTCAGAACTCTGCGTGTGGGATGGCGAGGAACGGTCATCCCCGCCTGGTGCCAGGACACCCCGGTCCTCTCCTCTGCTGACAAAGTTCAGGCTTTCTCTCTCTCTCACACACACACACAGGCACCTGTTCTTCCAGCAAAAGTCCTCTGTCCTCTATAAATACTCTACCCCCACGGGACTCCCTGTTGTCCAGTGCTACTGCAGTGGAACCCGAACCAGGCATGGGTTCAAACCCTGACTGGGGAACTAACATCTGCATGCCATGGGACATGGCCAAATAATAACAGTTGAGTAAAGAGTAAATACTGTTCCCCCTGTCTTGTCCTAACTGGACCTGGTGTCTCAAGTGGGAGTCCACATGCCCTCCAAGCTCTCACCTCCACTCCCAGACCCATCTCCTCCTCCCCCAGCCCCCCAGCCCTGAAGCTGCTGTC
>SJXQ01005678.1:618536-636841 GCA_006408695.1 Aepyceros melampus
AGCCCCCCCCCCCCCCATTGGGAACTAGCCCCCAACATTCTTTTTGGTGAGACTTTAAGAAAGTTGGGATTTGCAGCCAGGCCATTCTCCCCCCATCCTCCAGTCTTAGCCTTGGGTTGGTTATTCAAATTTGGTAAGGTATTCCACACATTCTGATGGAGTGACTGGTTGAGCTTTCACCCCTGAGCCTGTTGTCTGCAGGAAGGAGTAGGCACAACAGTGACTGCCTCTTAGGGAAAATGAGAGATCAGATGCCACAATGGCTGCATAGCCCGCCCTGAGGGAGCGCCTCACCCTCGTGCCCTTGTGTGTGGACTCTGCTTACAGAGAGGGCAGCGCCAGAGCTGCCAGCCCTCCCTGCTGGCCGGCACTCACACCCATCATTCTCTAAGCCAGGGCAGGACAGGATACCCTTTACGCCGAGATCCAGGCCTGGGCAGGAGCCAGGAACTAGGGCGTGCCGGAATCTGGGGACAAAGGGTGCTATTGCAGCTCAGGACTTGGGAGCCAGCTCTATGGGGTGGGGGGAAGGAGGGGGCACTGGATGCTGTCCCCCACCCATTTAGTTGTGTCCATCAGCAGAAGAGCACCTGCTCTCGGTGGGCACACTCCCACTTGCCGATTTGGCAAGTGCCCCCGTGCAGGATACAAGCTGGCACACCAGGTCACGGCCATTCTGCAAGGGGAGAGGAAACGACCTTTAAGTGTTTTGGAATCCACGGCTTGTCCTGCTTTGACAACCTGCTTCTGTTCTAGGAGGATCAACCTTTGAGCAGCTAAGAGGCCTGGCCCTGCAGAAGGACAGAGTTTAGACACCAGCCAAGTGGCTTTTGGGTGTGTTAGTAAGGAGAGTACCCCCTTCAGCCGTTGCACTCAGGGCTTTGAGATCATCAGCATGTCACCTGTCGTGGTGACTTGGGCTGAGGTCTGCTGGTACAGCTGCTTCCACAGTCACCTCTAGCATCCCAGGGCCTGCTCATGTCCTCACCCTGAGAGGTCACAGCCCTCTCTCCTTTCTTTCACTAAGTAGGGTTAATAACGGGATAGAGTTATTATTTTTTAATTTAAAACGTACTAATAGATTGTTTCTTTTTGGCCATGTGGCTTGCAGAATTAAGACACTTGTGGGGTCTTAGTTCCCTGGCCTGGGACTGAATCTGGGGCCACAGCTGTGAAAGCGCCAAGTCCTAACCACTGGACTGCCGGGGAATTTCCAATAATGGGATACAGCATTTAATAAGTTCTGACTGAAGTCACAAAAAAGTCACAAGTTTTCCACCAAATGGTGATGTGGAAATGGTGAACCTAGCCCCGTGGCCCCCTGGCCATACCCCTTCACGTGGGAATCACCCCCTGCCAGCTGAGAGCCCCTGCCCACGGTCCCTCAACCCTCTGCAAACAGTAGCTATTATTAGTTCACTCTCCATGGATGGCTTCTGGGAAGTGGCCTCAAAGCTGACAATTAAAGGGAGGCTTTCATTTAAACCTCAGTGGCTGGGGACATCCTCTTCATCTCTGAACCCTGGGTCTAGGGGTTTTCTCAGTGTTGACCGGGAGCAGGCAGGGAGGGGCAAAAGGTCCATTGTAGAAGAGGACTCTCCCTGCCCAGCAGGCCCAGCATGAGAGTCCTGAGCTTGTTCTCCAGGTCAGGCAGGAAGAGACACCCAGCCCCAGCCCAGCCTCGGCCCAGCCCTGCTTTGGAAATGGTCAGCACTGCCGGGTGTTTGGCAGAGTCATGGCCGTCCGTGGGAAAGTGGGCTGCCTCATTCTCTTGCTTCGCTTGTCCTTGGATCTCTCCCAGCGCCTTTGAGAGAAGATGAGAGAACCTGGTGGCTCCCGAACCTGGAGAAGTCGTGTCATCTCATCCTCATTCCCCAGCAGGTGGCTGTGACACAGTCCTTTTGTCCTGTGTCAGACCCTGCCTTTAGTCAAACCCTTACCTTCTTGCTTTCCCTAACAATTCCCTTCACGGCCGTCCCTGAATTGAATACAGTTCTTCATACTGTTGCTCAGGTCCATAACTTAGGAACCATCTTTTTTTGTTTTTTAAGAATTTATATTTATTTATTATTTTTAGCTGTGCTGGGTTGTCATTGCTGCGTGCGGGCTTTCTCTACTTGCGGGGAGTGGGGCTACTCTCTTGTTGCGGTGCACAGGCTTCTCCCTGTGGTGGTTTCTCATGGAGCACAGGCTCTAGGGCTGACAGGCTTCAGGAGCTGCAGCTTGTGGGCTCTAGGGCACTGGCTCAGTAGTTGTGGTGTACACGCTTAGGTGCCCCACGGCATATGGGATCTTCCCCGACTAGGAATGGAACCGGTGTCCTCTGCATTGCAAGGCAGATTCTTACCCACTGGACTGCCTGGGAAGCCCTAGGAACCATCTTGAGTCTGGATTGTTTTTTTCTTCTTTTTCACCTCTGCCTCCCACCCCTAACAAATTCATGACTCTAAAGTCGTAGAGGCTCCACTTTCTCATATCCCCCCACTGCCCTTCCTCCACAGCACTCTCCTCCTCTAGCCTCCATCTTCCTGTCCAGCTTCATCAGGACCACTGCAGCAGCCTCCTCATGGGCTCCCTGAGCACACTCCACCTTCTACAGTCTGTTCCCCTGGTGCGGCTGGAGGACCCAGTAGACAGTTGAATCAGACCCCAGCCCTGCTTACCGTCTTCCTTAACTTCTCATTGTATTTAGAATAAAATTCACTATATGGCCCCATTGCACTTAAAATCAAAACTTTTCAGGCAAATAATAATAATCAAATCATTATATGTCAATTATATATCAATAAAAAAGATTCAAATTCCTCACCATGGTTTTAAGTCTATTCATTCATCTAGGGTTTATTAAGCTTCTACCTTAGATGTGAGTTCAATCCCTGGGTCAGGAAGTTCCCCTGGAGAAGGAAATGGCAACCCACTCCAGTATTCTTGCCTGGGAAATCCTATGGACAGAGGGTCACAAGAGTCTGACCTGACTTAGCAACTAAACAACAAACAATCTTGTGCCAGACACTGTTTCAGAGACTAGGAATATGACCAAACAAAGATTCCCACCATCGTGGGCTGCATTCTTGAGAAAGAAACTAAATAAAGCAGTCATATTAGTATATTCAGTTCAGTTCAGTTCAGTCGCTCAGTCGTGTCCGACTCTTTGCGACCCCATGAATCGCAGCACACCAGGCTTCCCTGTCCATCACCAACTCCCGGAGTTCACTCAGACTCACGTCCATCGAGTCCGTGATGCCATCCAGCCATCTCATCCTCGGTCATCCCTTTCTCCTCCTGCCCCCAATCCCTCCCAGCATCAGTGTCTTTTCAAATGAGTCGACTCTTCGCATGAGGTAGCCAAAGTACTGGAGCTTCAGTTTTAGCATCATTCCTTCCAAAGAAATCCCAGGGTTGATCTCCTTCAGAATGGACTGGTTGGATCTCCCTGCAGTCCAAGGGACTCTCAAGAGTCTTCTCCAACACCACAGTTCAAAAGCATCAATTCTTCGGCGGTCAGCCTTCTTCACAGTCCAACTCTCACATCCATACATGACCACAGGAAAAACCATAGCCTTGACTAGACGGACCTTAGTCGGCAAAGTAATGTCTCTGCTTTTGAATATGCTATCTAGGTTGGTCATAACTTTTCTTCCAAGGAGTAAGCGTCTTTTAATTTCATGGCTGCAGTCACCATGTGCAGTGATTTTGGAGCCCCCAAAAATAAAGTCTGACACTGTTTCTACTGTTTCCCCATTTATTTCCCATGAAGTGATGGGGCCAGATGCCCATCTATATACCAGGTGCCCATATATATACTAATATATATTAGTATATTAGTGGTGATCAGTATTCTGGGAAAAATAAAGCTGGGAAGGTGTGGATGCTATTTATAAAAAAGTGGTCAGGGGAGGTCTCACTGAGGAGGTGATATTTCCTCTAATCTTCAGGAGAGGAGGCTATGAACCTTGGGGATCCAGTATCTAGGGAGAGTGTTCCAGGCAGTGGTAACAAGGTATCACTATGTTCAAAGGCCTTGAGACTGGAGCATACCTAGTATGTTGCAGGAACAGTTAGGAGGCCTAATGGCAGAAAGGGAAGAGAACTAAAGAGCCTCATGATGAAGGTGAAAGAGGAGAGTGAAAACTCAACATTCAAAAAATTAAAGTCATGGCCTCTGGTCCCATCACTTCATGGCAAATAGATGGGGGGAAAATGTAAACAGTGGCAGGTTTTATTTTCTTGGGCTCCCGGATCACTGTGGACAGTGACTGCAGCCATGAAGTTAAAAGACCCTTGCTCCTTGGAAAGAAAGCTATGACAAACCTAGGCAGAGTATTAAAAAGCAGAGACATCACTTTGCTGACGAAGGTCTATGTAGTCAAAGCTGTGGTTTTTCCAGTAGTCATGTATGGATATGAGAGTTGGACCGTAAAGAAGGCTGAGCACTGAAGAATTGATGCTTTTGAACTGTGGTGCTGGAGAAGACTCACTGAGAGTTCCTTTAACAGCAAGGAGATCAAATTAGTCAATCCTCAAGGAAATCAATCCCGAATATTCATTGAAGGACTGATGCTGAAGCTGAAGCTCCAATACTTTGGCCACCTGATGAGGAGAGTTGACTCACTGGAAAAGACCCAGATGCTGGGAAAGATTGAGGGCAGAAGGAGAAGGGAGCGACAGAGGATGAGATGGTTGGATGGTATCACCGACTCAACAGAGATGAGTTTGAGCAAACTCCAAGAAATAGTGAAGGACAGGGAATCCTGGTGTGCTACAGTCCATAGGGTTGCAAAGAATTGGACACAACTGTGGTGAAAGTTCAGAAAGGAGGGGAGAGTGGGAGGTGAGTTGGGAGAGACATGAGGACCAGCATGATCAGGATGTGGAAGAAAGACCTTGTGGGTTTGATTGAAACCCCAGGAGTCTCAGTGGTTTCAAAAGCTGGGCCAGGAAAAAAAAAAAAACAAAAACTGGGCTGGGCTGGGCCAGGGCAAGGAAGGCCCCAGCAGCCTTTCCTCCTTTCCTTGACTTTGACGTGTGGCACCAAGAGAAGGTTCTGAACCAGCGAGGGAGGGATTTGACCTGATTCAGGGGTTTGCAGGCTCCTTCTGGTTTCTTGTGAAAAGAGAGTTGAGTGGTGAGTGGAGGAGCAGAGAGATGGTGAGGCTGCGTCAGAGGTCCAAGTGAAGACAGGCGAGGGTGGACAGGACCAGGGTGTGGCCATAGGGGAGGGAGAAGTGAGTGGATTCCATACATACTTTGAAGATGGAACTGACAGAATTTCCTGAAGAACTGGATGTAGGGTGTGAGGAGAAAGGACACGGGGTGACTGCAGGCTCTGTTGCCTGCAAGCTGGGAGGGTGGAGGCGCCATTCACTGGGACAGGGATGATCATGGGTGACCAGGTTTGAGAGAAAGATCAGGGGCTCAGCTTTGGATATTTACACTCGAGACACTTCTTAATGTGACAGTGTCATTTATCTGTATTTATTTATTTATTGCTGCGCCCCACCCCCCGCATTACCCACTTCAGAACTGATCACCCTTATGCTCAGAACCGTATCGTCAGCACCTGAGAACAGTGCCTGGCACACAGTAGGTGCTCAGTAAGTGTCTATGGAATGAATGAAGATAGATAAGTCCACAAAACCTTCTACTGATAACTCTCGAGTCAGCCAGTATCTATTCCAGTCTAACTCCCAAGTCCATTTCGTGAATCCCGCCGGTGTTTGTTCAAATGTCCAGCTCCGCAAAGCCTATCCTGACTACTCTATTTACATATCAGCTTGATTTTTCTCCGTAACACGAATCTCCTTGGAATAATTAACATATATATTATGTACTGAAAATTTTTTGTTTGTTGTCTCCCTTCACTAGAAGCTTCCGCGAGGGCAGAGAGTTTTATCTATTTTGTTTAAGTGGCAACGCACACAGCAGGCGCTTAATAAATATTTGTTGAATTTTTCTTGCTGAATGGGATACACGCCACGCCTGAGCCCGTTTTCTTAGTCGGACGGCGAGACCCGCCTTACGAATCAGCCGCGATCTGGCCCCGCCCACACGCAGAGGCCGGGCGCGCTCACGCGGGAACAGGGGGCGCGGCTCGTCCACGAGCTGAAGGGCGGCGGGGGAGCGCGCTCTGCGAGGCTCCGAACGCCCCGAGGCGGAGTCTCCGGGTCTTTTGGGTTCGGAGGCGCGCGCGCGGGAGGGCGGCGGCGGCGGCGGCGCGGTGCGCAGGCGCGGCGGGCAGTGCGCAGGCGCCGGCGGAGGGCGGGCTTGAAGCAGCTGAAGCGGCGGCGGCGGCGGCGGCGGCAGCGGCTCGGGCAGAGGGGCGGGAGCAGAGGCTGGAGCTGACGGGCTCGGGAGAGGCGGCGGAATGGTGGACTACCACGCGGCGAACCAGTCGTACCAGTACGGCCCCAGCAGTGGGAGCAATGGCGCTGGCGGCGGGGGTAGCATGGGAGACTACATGGCCCAGGAGGACGACTGGGACCGGGACCTGCTGTTGGACCCGGCCTGGGAGAAGCAGCAGCGCAAGGTGCGTGGCCCTCGGGCCGGACGGGCTGGAGGGGGGGCTTACGAGGGAGGCTGGGGGCCGGGAAGGGGCTCGGAGACCCTGAGACGGGATCGGAGGGTCTGTGGTGAGGACTGGGCGTCCTGAGAAGGAATCGGCGGGTCTGGGAAGGGTTTGGAGTCCTGGAAAGGAGTTGCAGAACTTGAGCGGGGAATTGGGAGTCTGAAAAAATAATTGGCGGCTGAGTAGGGGATATGGAAATCTAAGACTAGGAATCAGGGAGCCCGAGGAAGGAATTGGAGCGTCTGGCCTGGGAATGAGGGGAAATCGGCGAGATGATTGGAGGAGACTCAAGAACGGAATTGGGTCTGAGGCGGGATGGAAGGGTCAGGATGGACTGGAGATGGTCAGAGGGAAAAGGGGGAGTCTGGAATGTGTGGGTCAGGATAGAATTCGGCATCGGGGGAGTCCGAAGAGGAGCTGGAGTATGGAGGGCGTTATTTGGATTACAGAATCCTCTGAAGAGGGTTGGAATTATGGGAGCCCCAGGGATGAAGCCCCTTTCATTATAAAGGGGATGAAGATTCTGGAAGTGGGTGTGAAGGGACCCAGAGCTTGGTGGGTGAGGATGGGGAGGCTGCTAAGGAGGTCTGACTCTGGCTCTGGTGGGAGAAGTCAGGAAGCTGTGAATAAGAGGTTTTGAAGGGGTGAGATATTATCAGAGGTGCCCTGTCCTACAGGGAAGAGAAGAAGATTGGGAGATAAAAGAGGTATTGGTGAGGCCAAGGCCTCCTTGATGAGAGGCCGAAGGGGGATAGAGAGAATTTGGAGTATTCTGAGGAGGGGTTCTGAAGAATTGATGGAACGTAGACAAAGCTCAGCAAAGAGTTGGCGTTGCCGGAGGCAAAGGTAGCCTGAACAAGGTGAGAAAGGCGGGAGAGTATGGTCGGAATGGCGGATGGTGGGAGGGAGGTGTGCGGAGTAATGAAAGTCTCATTAGAAAGGGAGTGTGTGATGGATAGACCTAGAGAGGAATTTGGGGGTGAGGGCTTCTGGAGGTGCCATCCCAGGACTGGAGAGTGTGTTTATGTGTTGTGAAGGGAGAACAAGTTGTTTGGGGAGGAGGGGCTGAGAGTGTCCAGAAGAATTGTCTTTTGGGGGTGGTGATGAAGAGGTCGTTCTAAAGCAGGGTCTGTTTTCAGGTGGCACCTTGGGGTGTGGAGGCAATTTGGGGGGACTCAGTGGGGAAAGGGAGATCAAAAGGAATGGGAGGTGCAGAGAGGGTGGGGTGTGTGTCTGGGTGTATGTGTATAGGTGTGTGTGTGTGTGCGCACATAATCCAAGGTGGTAGAGAGCAGGGAGCTCCAAGCTGCTAGAAGAGAGGGTTTAGCGTGCGCCGGAAGAGCTAAAGAAAGGAAGGTGTTGAGGTGGGTGTGTGTCTTGGGAGGGGGCTGTTTCAAAGTGTGAAGAGGGTGGGAGGTACTTACTTAATTAGAGGCATGTGTAGGTTCTTCAGACCTGCATTTTCTTCCCGAAACATTACCAGTTCCGTGGCCTTGGGCAAGACCCTTGATCTCAGTGTGGTCCTGTCATCTGTGGAATGAGGAGGGGTCGAGGGAGTCCCTTCTGTGATTCTACAAGGGTGGATGTGTATGGTGCTGGGAGAGTAGCAAGGGTTTGAGTGTGGCTGGAAGCCTCTTGAGGGTGTGAGCTGTTGCTTTGGGGCTTCCGTGCAGGCAGCCCAGGCTGGCGGGGAAAGGGTGAAAGGAACAGCTGTGCCAGGCAGCCTGGGGTGGGGCCTGGCTTAACCTTGGGGTAAATTACCAACCTCTGCTTGAATTTCCTCATCGGTAGTTGGGGGGGTTGGGGGTGGGGGTGGCGGCTCCGTGGTGATGTCCTTATCTGTTGCTCCACCTACCTCCTGGTGGGCAGGTTGAGATAATCTGACATAAAAATTCTTTTTGAGGGGAGAGACCTAGCCTCTGGTCTCAACAATAATTTACTGCCAGAGGCAATGCCGGGTTGAAAAAGGTTAAGAGTTGCTCAGAGACCTGGGAAGGGAACAAGGCGGGGTCCGTGGGGTCTTTTTTTTTTTTTTTTTTTGGGAAAACCTAGGCTCCTTCTCCAGCTCCCAGTGCTGGGGGAGAATGAGCTTTGGAGTCTCCTGACTCGGGTGGTGGGGAGTAGGGACCTTCCTCCCCGTCCCTTGCTGACTCCTACCCCTCCCACAATGACTCCCTCTGCTCGCTTCCACTCCCTTCTGGGAGTCAGGGTGTGTGCTCCTCTGTGGTTATAGTCTCCCTTGCCCGCTGGGTGAGGCCAGGGCACCCTTCAGGCCGGAGCAGGAACCAGGACTCACCGGCATCCCCAGGCCTGGCTGCAGTTGTGTCATCTCCCCTCTCCATCCCGTCCTCAGGGACCAGGCACAGTGGAAGGAAAGGGTGGTTCACAGCCCCTCTCCGACCAGCTGTTTTAGATTCTCAAGACGGGCTGGATCCTAGCGTGTCCGACTTGATACAACTGTAGCAAATATTTACACGCAACTGTCCTTTGGGGGGAATATAATTTCACTGCTGTGTGCCTACCTATTTTGGGGCGGCATCTTCTCTGAAATGGGAGAAGGAGTAATGGAAAGGAATATATAGACGAGTCTGTGCTGTTTTCTTCCTTCTAAGAGGACCCTCACCTCTCCCCAGCTGGATTTTCCTGCCCGGCAGTGCCACTTTGGCAAGTGATAGGTTGCCCTTCTTGCCCCTTTAAGGCTGAGCCACGGACCACAGAGAGGGTGGCGGTCCTGTGAGTGTGCTGTGTGTACTTTCACGCTCTAAAAAGCTGTGTCCAGGACAGCTGTAGGCCCCTTAAAGCGTGTAGCAATTGAATTCTTCTAGGAATTAAGCAAGGTTTAGCCCAAGTCAGAGGGTGCCTGTGGTTCCTGGTAGTTCTCATATCTACCTGAAGCCCTTCTGGGGACCCTGGTAACCAAGCCATTACCTGATAAGTAGGTTATGCAACAGTTCTGATCTGGGAAGGCTCTACATGTTTTCTCCAGGGGTGTGGGGGAAAGGACTGTTCTGGTCTTTGAGCAAATTCTTGAGCAATTATAGCTCTGGGCCAGAGCTCCCTCTCCTAGTTTCTGAAAGAGGCTTAAGTAGCCTTGCCACCCTTGCTCTGCTGGACAGGTGAGGGCACTTGATAGCCACTCCCGAAGTTCTCATCGCAGCAAGAGGAACTGCCTCCTTTGCTAAGCTGGCATGGTCGTTGAAACATCACTGACTGCTCACAGGGCCTCAGTGTGTAGACCCCGACCTTTGGCTTGGGCTCTATTGGATTTGAGTTAATTATTTGAATGTTCTGATGGTGTCTTGTTTTCCTCCAAGTAGGGTTGTTTTTCTTTCTTTTTTTTTCCCTTTCAGGCTGATGATAGAGACCTCAAAGTAGCCATCTGTTATTTTGTTCCATTACTCTTAATTGCTTGCCTCTTAGGAACTGGCTGAGACTAGCAGATCCTTAGCAGTTTTTAAAAATGGAATAAGTTACTTACTGAAAACCAAAACCAAAAAAAAAAAAAAAAAACCCAGACTCAGTTGTCATCTAGAATTAAAGACTGTACCTAAGTGAGGTGGAGAAGGAAATGGCAACCCACTCCAGTATTCTTGCCTGGAAAATTCCATGGACAGAGGAACTTGGCAGGCTACAAGTCCATGGGGTCGCAAAGAGTAGACACGACTGAACGACTAAAACACACACACACCCCCCCCACCTCCCCCCATGTGAGAAGTGGGGCAAGTATTCCATTTGCCTGCCTGGGAGAGGGGTAGGGAAAGGTACTCAGCTGCTAGCTTCTGTCCTTGGTTACTCCCCACCTGCCCCAAGTTTTAAGAACCGGGCTTTTCTCAGAAATAGAGACACAGACGAAGGGAACTAATGTATGGATATAAAGAGGGTAAGGGGTGGGAGGAGCTGGGGGATTGGGATTGACGCATCCACTATTGGTAGGTTGTAGAAAATAGATGACTAATGGGAACTTGCTGCGCAGCACAGGGAACTCTGCCTCACGCACTGTGGTGACCTTACTGGGAAGGAAGTCCAAAAGGGAGTTGCTTTGCAAAATGATTTCTTTTTCTGTACAGTAGGAACTAACACAACATTGTAAAGCAGCCGTACTCCAGTGAAAATTAAACAAAAGAGCAAGAAACAGGACTTTCCTGCTGCCTGCCTAAGAGGTGAGGTGAGGGAGGTGGAGTGAGGTGTTGGCCAGAGTGCAGTGCCCCTCGTAGCCACTCACACCCGTTCAGCTGAGGGTTGCGATCCAGTTGGTGCCGTGGAGTGGCGCCTACTGCTTCATCTAATTCGTTCCATTCTCTGTGCTCTAGGGCATGGACAGGATTGCCCTCTGCCTTTTGAAACACCCTCCCTGAGACCAGCAAGGAGGCTCCTTTGGCAGTGGGGAGCTGACTCACTGTGCAGTCGGAACTGGGACTAAATAGTTCCATTTAATGGCAGCTGACGGCCTGTCCTCGAGCAGGCTACCTCATGGAAAAGTTTGGTGAGAAGTATTGGAGGAAAACAACCCTGGAAATGAGGATGGGGTTTTAACATCCAGGTGCGGCTGGTGCTGTCTAACTCCTGAGATGCAGTCCGGGAGGTCAGTGAAAATGTAGGTTTGCACCCCCAGAGGGCTTCCTTGGTGGCACCGTTGGTAAAGAATCCTCCTGCCAGTGCAGGAGATGCAAGGGACGTGGTTTGATCGCTGGGTCTGGAAGATCCTCTGGAGTAGGAAGTGGCAACCCAGTTCAGTTTTCTTGCCTAGAAAATTCCATGGACAGGGGAGTCTGGCTGGCTGTAGTCCATGGGGTCGCCGAGTCAGACACCACTGAGTGCACACGACAACCTCAACAGCAGCCACACAAAGTGTCCTCTGAATCGGATGTCGGAGGAGCCGGGACAAGGCTGGATTCCAGGCTCAAGGCTCTGGGGTGGGGAGTTCTGCCATTTAAACATATACTCCAGTCACGGCTGAGTTTGGCCAGACAGCCCCCTTTTACAGAGTTAAGTGAGTGAGTAGTACAAGTTAGCTGGCAGCTCTGGTCTAGTAGATGACAGCAAAGAGAATGAAGCCAAAAAGGCATCGATTTGGGAAGGCTCAAGGAATTTCTGAGATGGTTGAGATGAACACTTCTGGCTTTTGACATATTGATTTATAATGTGCCGGGAATTGTACAAGCCTTTGACCAGACTTAGGGTTGTTCTTTTTTTTTTTTGAAAAAGGATTCCCTTTTATTTTGTGGGGGAGAAGGAGAGGGAAAGGGCAAAGATAATTAAGGAACAGCTGTTTGCTGTCGTGTCACTTGCTCATTCAAGTTTTCTGAATGGCTGAATAAATCAGCATGTTTATCTCTTCTCTGGCATTCAGAATGTTCTAGATCAATGGTTTTCCCAGCTTTCTACTTATTTCCTTCACTTAGTGATGTCCCCGTTTTCATCTGTCTGGTCACTTCCCTTCTGTCGCTTTTATTTTATGTATTTATTGTATAGAATAACAAAAGCACTCATGTTACTTTAAGTCTTCCTCCCTGCCCCCCACCTCCTTCTTTTTTCATGGAAATAGGAGGTGAGTGATAGCAAGTTGGTAATTCAATGGCAGTGGTAACTGAAACACTGACCTACTAAAAGGTGGGCGGAAGCTTCCACTTGAATTGATACAAATCCTGTCATCCAGGGAGGTTTGAAAGACATCTTTATATCCCTGGTAGTCTGAGAACCCAGATAGGTCTCCTTCAGGATGAAGTTCAACTTCCAAACATCAAAGCCTCAAGTGCAATTATAAGGAAACTTAGTTTTACAGTGTTGCCCGTCTAGACGCCAGAATTTGTTATAAAGTGTCTGCAAGTGGCACAAGTAACACTTGCTTTTCTTCAGGAAGGTTTATGAGTTACATTTTAGTTAGTAACCCAGGTATCAGGAAGTATAAGGTTCAGTGAGTCAAGCGAAAACAGAAATCATTTAAAAAGTCCAGCCTCTGTTTAAAGAGTGATCTTATTGGGAGGAAAAATTAACCGACTGGTTGGGAGGAGAAGGATCTGCCTCCGGCAGAAAAGGGAAAACTGCATACATTTAACCGGCAAACATGTCCTCGTATCAGAAGTTTTGTCCAAGTAGCAGTCTCTCTGGGCTTGATAAAAACCCCAGAGACATTTGTCTTGGTGGTGTGCCTTTTCCCGTTGTGTTGTTCTTTCATGTCCTTCCCCCTCCCCTTTCCCTCGTAAACAACAGATGCATTAACTTGGAATGTCTGTGGAAAGTCTTTGAAAGTCAGTTGGTGTAACTTGGTTGCCATCTCTTTAGTCTGAGCAGCAGTTACTCCAGAAGAGGCCAGTGACCTTTTTTTCTTTAGATGTAATTTACTGAAGTAGCCTCTAAAAGCAAGTGAATTGAGCTTTAACTTGGGATTTGCTATTTGCCACCTGTTTCTGTACTGGCTCCTGCCTTCCTGGGATGGGATGAGCCCCAGCTTCCCCAAGAGTGAGGACCATCCTGTGCTTTCAAGAAGCCAGAGTGGTTCTCCAGCCAGAGCAGCCCTCCTCATCCCCACATCATGCTTGGCTCCATACTTCCTAAACTACAGTCATTTGTGATTTTTTCCATAGCCCGCTTTTGCTTTTATATACTTAATAATATTCTTCTAAGTCAATTTTGCCTTTTTAAACTTAAGTTTTAAAGGGGAAATTTATATGAATATTGCCAGTGGAAACCCAGCTTCCCTGGCCATAAATAGAAGGAAACTCAAAAATAAAACAGGCTGGAAAGAAAACAATGATGTGAAGTTCTAGCCTGCTGCAGGGTCTGGGCCTGAGGCCTGCTCCCTTTGTCAGAAGGAGATTGGCAAGTGCCCGGGAGGTGTTAGAGACCCAGAGAACCAACCAAGCAGAGACTTTCTCTTTGATGTGTTCAGAAGGTAGACAAGAGAATCAAAGGGAGTAACCTTCTTGAAGTCATTCAAGTTTCAGCGGAGAGCATGGATAACTCTTAAAATCTCCCATGGTGTGCTTGCCATGCGTGGAAAAAACGTTATTTCACTTGACCCTGGAAACATTCCGAGAGTGGTAGGGCAGAGTGACTCACCCAGGAACGTGCCACCTGTCCTGCCTGCCCGGCCTCCCACCGTACTACCCATGAAGACGTCTCTCAGGACTGAGTGGCTCTGGGTTTTTCTCTGCAATCAAATGTTATGGTTTCTTTTCTTTTCTTTCTTTCTTTTTTTTTTTTTTTTAAAGAAATCAGGGCCACATTCTAAATAAAAGAATTGTGGGTTTATTCCTTGTTCCTCACATTGCTTTTTCTTTTTTAAATTTCATTTATTCATTTATTTTTGGCTGCGCTGGGCCCTTGTTGCTGCGTGGACGTTTCTCTAGTTGTGGAAGCAAGGGCCACTCTCTAGCTGAGGCATGCAGGCTTCTTGTCGCAGTGGCTTCTCTTGCTGCGGAGCACGGGCTGGTCTAGCGCACAGGCTTCAGTAGCTGCAGCTCCCGGACTCTAGAGCACAAGCTCAATAGTTGGGGCACATGCATAGGCTTAGTTAGTCCGTCTCACGTCGGATCTTGCTGGACCAGGGATCGAACCCGTGTTTCCGGCATTGGCAGGCAGATTCTTTACCACGGAGCCACCAGGGAAGCCCTGCTTTCTCTTTTTAAGGCTCCAGCTTCCTTACCCAAACACACTTGAAGTTTTTGGCTGCTCTTCTAAATGTGAACCACCCTGCTGCCCCATCTGCGTATTTGCATCCTCAGTTCAGAAAGGAAAGCAGTGCCTCCTGCCACGTTAAGAAAGGCTGATTTCAACGTTCTGCTTCCAGCTAAGAGAGCAGAACAGATTCTCTGTCTCCGAGTGGAACTCTGGACATGGGCAGAAGTAGCTGTAAGTGGCAGATTCTGTTCCACAGAACACAAGTGAAGTCATCTCGGGAAATATCGTCGATGGTGTTGAAACGATTGAATGGGATGCTGGAACACCAGAAATACAATGGCATTTGTGTCTTCAGCTTTGGGCAGGAATAAAGAAGACATTGTGGTTTGTTTTATGCTTTTTAAAGTCCCTCCACTCCCTGCCCCGCAAAAGGTGTGGGGCTGAGTGATGTCTGTACTGGCTTTCTAGTGGGTTTTTCTTTTCATCTTTCCCCCCTCTCTGAGGGCTGGTGAGAGTGGGTGGAAGCCGCAGTCTAGGTGGATGGGAGGCAGGGCGGAAGGCAGGCCGTACACCTTCTTCTCGTTCCCCGTGTGTGACGGGAATGCATTTGTTCTTTTACCCTCCAAAGAGCCCAAGATGAGGGGTTTCCATATTTTACCTCCTGACCGGTAAAGTCTCTGATTCCAGCTCCAAGAATGTCTTAATTAACAGCCATCCAGGATGGAGGCATGGCAGGAAGTCAAATAAATGCATTTCGTCCCTCCCCCTCCCCGCATCTTTAAAAAAAAAAAAAAAAACACATTTAATACACCGAAATACAGCAAAATACACATTTCAGTGGCAGAGAAGGCCAGGTCGAGGTTGGGGGAGCACCACAGGAGGAAGCTTGAAAGAGAGCAACCAGAGCCACCCTGGGAGGTGGCCTGAGGGGGTGTCACGCCAAGAGTCTGTGGGTCTCCAGGCCTCCCTTTACCAAGCACCACGGGCGGTGCTGGAAGCTGGCGCCTCAGTCAGCGTCGCCGGCCTCGGCATGCGTCCGCGGTATGGTGTGCCTGCATGTGCAACCATCAACATGCCGGTGTGCTTTGATCACTTTCGGTCCAGGTGTGTGTGAAAGGTCTTTAGTTGATAACATCGTGGAAACCAGCTGCTCAGCATTTCAGAGATGTGCCTGTGTACTGGCGGCAGCGCCGGCTCTTGGGTAGAAGCATGGTGCCACCAGCCAGTCCCTAGGAAAGTGTCCACAGACGTGGTGGCCTTGCTGGGCCGGGGGACCTCTGTTCTCTGGTGCACGGGTCAGGCCAGTCTGTTTTATCGATGAGGAGTATGTGTATTTCTAAGAGAGAGAGGAGAAGATGAGTACACGCGAAAGCCGCTGTTGGTTTTGTGGCTGAGGCGAGTGCTTTTTCTCTAGGCATTTAGAGTTGGAATCTCAGCTATGTGACTTCTTAACAGCAGGGCAAAATGTGCCTGCATCTTTTGCCTGCTTTCGCAAACACTGACAAATTTAAAAAGAACTCTAAAGTTTCCAGCAAATCCCAAGCACAGTTCATCCCATGATAACATTTTTTTTTTTAAACAAGCCACATCCTTCCTCCTCCAACTCTGCCAGTAAATAAACCTTTTTCTCCCCCACTACTCCCACCTCTTTCCTCCCGCTCTCTTTTCTTTAAGGAAATGAGTATCTTTACATGAAACCTTTGTGTCTGATGGAAATATTAAATGCCTCTTGGGCTGTTGCTGGCATAGATTATGTGGGGAAGAGTCAGACTTTTAAAGAAGTTTTACAGGCTGGTATGATCTTCCAGTTCTGGCCTATGAAATATAAACTCCATTTCAAAATTCAAAATGTCTGGAAGCAGCCAGCTTGCCAGGCTAGTTCAAGGGCAGTCTGATGAATCAACCCTTCTTACAGGCTGTCTGCTAACCAGCCCTGGAAGGTATCCAGCCGGTAAACATCACCAGGATCGTCAGGCGGTTTTTCCTGTGTGGGGTTGGGGGCGGGAGGAGGAGGGATCTCTGGAGCTACGCAGCCAAGTCTGGTAGGATGTGACTTTCTGTAAAACAGAAAGGTCTAGAAAGGTCTGTATCAAGATGTGTTTTTCCAAGATGTTAGGGCTATAGCCAGTACCAAGTGTACTGGTGGAGTAAGAGGAAATACCTAGACAGTTGGGACCGGGGGAACCCTTTTAAACATTTTGGGAAGCAAGTTTTCCCTTTCCTTTTGTAACTTTCACTGATTCAGTGACTCAGGGACAACCCATGGAAGAGAATTCAGTCCGCTGAGAGCAGTGAACCATTTCGAGAGTGGTTGATTGATGGATCATGGCCCAGAGCCGTGGAAGGTCAGGGAGTGGCACCGGGCTCCTGCCCGCCATACGGAAACACCCGAGATTCAAAGGGAACCAGCTTTGACCATAAAAATACAAGACTCGTGACTCATAGCGCATTGAGTTCTCTTCGCAGCTACCTTAGACTTGAGAAAGTTCTGGGCCTCTTTATAAACAGCCACAGAGCTGGCCTTGCCAAATACGGCCTGCTCCAGGGCCACCGGGTCAGCCTAGGAGGCAACTTTCTTGCCTAAAAATAAGTCTATGTTCCTATCGAACATTCCAAGCATAGTTTAAACATGAGACTTGTGAGTCACAGTTCAGGCCTCGTGGGTTCAGTTACGTCAGAGCGTGGGCAGTTGAGGGTCTTCGGGGAGCTTGGTTCCCCACTTTGGGATTGGCCCCTGGCCACCAAGGAAATCAGATGACCAAATGAGAACCACCTCCCAACTCATTTCTTTATGATCCTCTCACAGGCTGGTGGGGAGACAGCAAGCACGTAAATAAGACAAGGTAATTTCAGGTGGGATTATGCCCTATGAATTTAATAGTAATAATAATAGCAGCTAGCTAGGACTTGGCTTGGCACTATTCTAAGAGCTTTATGTGGACTGACTCATGTAATCATGTGAGGCAGGTATTGTCACCTCCACAGGACAAGTGTGGAAATGAATCCTTTGAAGTTGAAGCCACTTGCCTAAGTGACAGTGGTAGGATTTGAACCTATAGGGTCTGACTTTCAAGCCATGTTTACACTACACTATAGTCTGGTGATTGGGAATAGCCTGGGGAGAAGTTGGTCAGGGGAGGAGGGCAATGCTGGTACTTTGGATTAAGAGGAAGATCTCTGAAGACTTGGAGTTTAGCTGTTCCCTAAGGGATGAGATGGGGTCGCAAAGAGTTGGACATGACTGAGCAACTGAACTGAAGGGATGGGAGGGGTGGCTCAGTGGTAAAGACTCTACCTGCCAGTGCAAGAGACGCAGAAGACGTGGGTTCAGTCCCTGGGTTGGGAAGATCCCCTGGAGAAGGAAATCACAACCCACTCCAGTATTCTTGCCCGGAGATTCCCACGGACAGAGGAGCCTGGTGGGCTACAGTCCATGGGATCACAAAAGAATTGGACACGACTTAGCATCTGAACAGCAGCAGTCACAGGGATAAGAAAAAGAGAGGCAGGAGAGCACTGGAGGACGGCTGTCCCAGGCAGAGGGAAGGGAGGTATGGCAGCCCTGAGCAACAGGACATTCAGGATGGCCAGAGCAGGGCATGCACAGTAGAGAAGGTGGGCAGAGCCCGCTCTCGGAGCTTTGTTGGAAGTGGTGATGAGGCCCAGGGTCCTTAAATGTAGTCCTTCTTAGACCCCCGGAGGCCAGGAACCTCACGCTTCCAGAATTCTGGCCCTGCCAGCGCTTTCCCCTCAGGCCCCCTAGACAGGCCAAACCAGACCTGACTTCTAAAGTGGGAACCCCAGGACCACAGAGCATGAAACCGAACAGAGGCTTCAATTATCTCTGTGATCACCGCTGCGGTAGACACCTGTGTTTGATTAAAGCGTTGGTAACTTTTGAATCTGGAGTTTTATGGAACTGTGTTCTCATACGGCTTGGTCGGGTCTCTCTCAGAGAGCTTAACTTCTCTCCCCACCATCAAATTCCAGCTCCCTTCTGGCCCATCAAGAGGCCGCTGGATTCACAAAGTATCTTTGGTAAAAATGTTGTGTCTCTCTCTTTGAAGTGGGAAGCCAGGAAGCCTGATTTTTTTTTTTTTTTTTTTTTTGCCATCTCATC
>SJXQ01005678.1:637013-648933 GCA_006408695.1 Aepyceros melampus
CTTACCCCCCCCCCCCCCCCCCCCCCCCCCCCCCCCCCCCCCCACGTTTCGCTATAAACCTCTCTTTCATTTATGCAGTATTTCACTGTGGTTCCTCTGGTCAGGTGGGGCTGTAGCTAGGATGCCTCTAGTTCAGAGAGGCGGACTTGCAGGCTGATTCATTCTGAGGCGTCCAGCTTTCTGTCCCCTGCTGGAGGCCAGCCCAGGAACACCGTAGTTTTCATTTGGCCCATGGCTCCCCTGTCAGAAGGCACACCTTGTCAAACTAGTTGTGTGGCTTTGACTCAGCCAGGGAGGAATGCTAGCCATGGACACTCCTGACTCCACACACACGGCCAGGCAGGAAGCTAAGTTCAGGGATGATGCGGTATCTATCAGGTGAGCTTGGGCTGGAGTTCTCTCTGCCCTGCCCTAGCTGCAATCCGGCAGCAAAAACCATCCCTTCTGACAGAATTTAAAGGAGCAAGTGAATATGAAGGTGGCCTGCGACGGCCCAGCCAGCCCTGCTGCTTCCGCTGGAAAGAAGATGGAGAAGTTTCCATTTTCCTGGCAGCGCACCCATGTGAACTTGTTAAATCTTTTAAGTAGCCATATAGGAGGGAAGATAAAGGTGTGTGTTTTTATCCTTATCCCTTCAAATATAAAAATAAAACTTCCCCCTTATAAAATTGATTCGGAGTAGGAAGAAAGTCTATGGCAAGTGGAAAATGGGTCCAATTATATTGAACTCGTACCCTGTGTTTGGGAGACGCCTGTAAGTTTCCACGATGGGTAGGTGGCTTCTCATGCGTTTATGTTGCGGTGAACCTGCTCCAAGCTGTCCCCATACATAGAAGAGGCTTTCTGAGGGAGGAGGCTTCTCTTTTCACCATGCTGTAGAGACTTGGAAGGTCTCTTGAATGACCTCACTCAGGTAGCGGTGTTAGGGGCTGCTGACCAAAGCGCGTCTGCTTTTGATAGCTAAGCAGCATCTTGTGTAACATGAGTTGGGGCTTCGAGGGCCCTGGAGTCCGGCACTCAGGTAGAAACATGACCGCCAGGGCCCCAACAGCCTTCGCTGGGCCCCTGTGCGGAGCAGAGCTCTGCACCGAGCCTTTGGGGGTATGAGAGAAACCGGAGACCCAGCCTGTGCTCTCAAGGAGCTGGCAGGGTAGCTGGGGCGAGAGCGGAGCCACATGAGACCTCAGGAGGACACCAAGCGGCCCACAGACAAGCCCACAGCACTCTAGTCGTGTCCCGGGAGAGGAGAAGGGTGAATAAGGGCAGGTGGGGTCAGTCATGGAAGCCTTCATGAAGGAGGTGAGTGTGGTGGCGGGCAGGTGTCTGGGGGCAGGCATTAGGGGATCCCATCCCGCATGTGCAGTTGGAGCAGCCTTCCTTAGCTGCCTCTTGTGAGCAGTCCCACCCGTTCCTCCCCTCAGTGAGTCTTCTCTTTGGGGAGTTTCCCATTCGAGGCAAGGCACCATGTTCAGTATGTCTCAGCCATCCATGTGTTTGAACCTCTGCATTGCAGGACCCCAGTTTCTGAGTCCCTATCCACTCACAGGTCCTGTGGCTTTCAGGGATCTAGGGGGCAGGCTCGACCCTTTTCTCCAAGTGGGCTTCGGCTCTGACTACTCCTTTCAGCTTGCTGACGGTCCCTCGTGAATAAGCACAGGCTTCAGAAAAGAGGAGCAGCGAAACACCCCCTTCTGCTGACCTCTTCTGTCCCAGGGTTTCTTCAGGCCTTGCTCCTTACCTCTGGATAGGTGATGCTCGGCACTGCCTTCTAGTCCAGATGACACTCAAAGTGGGGAACAGCGGTTCTGTGCTGATCATGGAAATGAATGGGGTCAAGTCCCGCTGGCTGGCTGGCTTGGCGCACCACAGTAAACACACTATTGCTGGCTTGAGGGTAGTCTCCAAGTGTTTTGCCCTGAGAGTTTATTCTTGCCTGCCAGCTCAGCTTCCAGGTGCTATTCTTTTCTTTAAATAAATGTCTTCAACTGGCTTGTGCAATGTAGAGTTCCCATCCCAGGAAACACTCAAGTGTGTTTAAAAAAAAAAAAGGAAAACCAACAAACTCTCTCATTCAGATGCTCATGGGCCAAATGTGTGACTCAAATATTGCAGTCCCCTTCATATGCTTTCCCAAAATTGGCA
Source organism: Aepyceros melampus (assembly GCA_006408695.1). Classification (NCBI taxonomy): domain Eukaryota; kingdom Metazoa; phylum Chordata; class Mammalia; order Artiodactyla; family Bovidae; genus Aepyceros; species Aepyceros melampus. The sequence goes on from SJXQ01005678.1 coordinate 639,156, forward strand.
TATTCGAGTGGCATGCTGGCCTTACTGTGAGATAAGGTTGGGTAGCTGGCCCAGGCCTCTTTCTTAGACTCTGTGTGTGGTTTCAGGTTGGGCTTTTTCCTCCCTTCAGGTGATGCTTGAGAGCCATGACAGCGCAGCTCATGCATGTCGTGGCAGAAATCCTCCAGTAGAACCTGGCCAGCATCTCTCCGATCTCGCTCGGGATCAGGAGGTCTGCCGTGGAAGGATTTGGTGGGGTCAGGGAGGGTGGCAAATGCCGCCTGGGCGCTGAAGCACTGCTGCTGCCACCAGAGCTGCAGGCTGTTAGCATGGCCAGTTCCTGTTTCCTTATGGTTTCCAGGCCGAGTCTGCCTTAATCCTTAAGAGGTGTCTCTTTCCCTGCTTTTCAAAGGCAGAGAGGGGAGGAGGTGGACTTCCTTCCAGGAGAGAATAGGGGCTCACTCATTTGTAGCTGGGGAATCTACATTGCTGTACCCACACTTGGGGAGAGGTTTCGGTAGGGGTGGGGGGGGATGTTGCAGAATATTCAGGAACAGAAAGTTTGTTGCAGGAACCCAGGCTCTGGAAAGAGATGCTCGCTCAGCCAGTAGGTGAGCTGGTGGGTGGGTGAGCCGATAGCACCCAGCCCACCCACCAGACGCCAGGAGGCGGCTCAGATGTCACTGGGATCCAGGCTGTCTCCTGTCTCCAGCAGCTGCAACCCGGGAGGGGGTGTCGAGAGCACTGCCGCTCCTGTGCGAGGGCGCTTCTGGTGACAGAAGCAGGAGGCAGTGAGAGGTATGGATGGGGTGGGAAGAGGGTCAGAGCAGAGCCTTCAGAGGGGGACAGAACTGGGCTCAGTACCCGACTCCTCCACCTACTGGTTGCGTGGCTGTGGGCAGGGCTTAAGCCTGTGTCCTCCTTTGAAAAGGGCCACTGTCCTACCTCACAGGATGATTCTAAGATTAATAAGAGAAAGAGTGTGTCTGAAGCACTTGGCACAGTGCCTGGCACCTTGTCAGTCCTAATTCATGTAGCTTCTCAGAATTCTTTCAGCAGCTCACCATCCTACATCCAGGTGGGGTCTGCTGTTGGCGTCTCCTCTTCAAAGGAGTTGGAAGGGTCTGCTGAAACGTGCAGCTCAGTGGAAAACCAAAATGTAATGTATCCCCTTTCCTAAAGCCCTCCCCCAGGGAGCGCTGAACCCTGAACCCAGCCAGGGACTTCAAAGCAGCATCCACTGTCAAGGGGCAACTGGAACGTGAGACGCAAGTGACATGACGAAGCCCTGTCCCCGGCCTCTGGGTCCATCTGGGCCTCATTACCCAGGACGTGGCTCCGTGTTTCTGAGTTGCCAGCCCTAAACAGTTTTGTGTCTGCATGAGCCACGGACAGGGCCAGCAAGGCTTTTTTTGTAAGTTGGCTTGTTACTAGAGTCAGCCTAGGGGCTCTTTCTCAGGTCCTCTTCTTTCCCTGTCCCCTTCCCCACAAAGCAAAAAAAAAAAAAAAAAAAAAATCCTTATCAACTCAAGTAGAAACAACCTCCAGTCAGTCAGTCCACCTTCTTTCAACTGGTGATCAAGTAGAAAGAAGAATGGCCTCCCACTGATAAGCCCCAAAATAACCGCCCAGAAGCGCTGTCAGACGGGAGCCTTGCTCAGCTGCTGGTCCAGAATGTTGGGCCTTCTAGAGCAGCGGTCCCCAACTTTTTTGGCCCCAAGGACTGGTTTGTTGGAAGGCAGTTTTTCCACGGACTGGGACGGGGGGATGGTTTTGGGATGATTCAAACACGTTACATTTATTGTGCACTCTATTTCTGTTATTATTATTATTAATACATCAACTCCACCTCAGATCATCAGGCATTAGATCCCAGAGGTTGGGGACGCCTGTTCTAGAGGGCTTAGAGGAGAGCTACCGCCTCCTTCCCCCCAGCACTTCTCATGGCCGGCTCCATCCTCTTTTCTGCCTGCCTCCTGCTACCCCCTCCCTTCCCGAGGTCACTTCCTGATGCCATTCCTCAACTTAGCCCCTATCCCCCCCAAAAGCAATCAAATCCACAACCTAATAAGGAAAAAGAATGAGGAGAATGTCCGCCTCCCAGCCTCTCGCCTAACAGGGCGCAGGCCCGCAGCAAATTTGGAAAATGTTACAACGGGAGCGGAGCGACAACCCACTGGTGGGAGGTGGGAGCGGGGCCTGTTTTCAAGAGCTGCTCGTTGCCAGCTGCAGGCGCGACCCCTGCGGGAGGGCCACCTGGCTTGCGCTTTCCAAATCAGGTGGTTGACACCCTGCTCACACGCTGAAGTGCGAGGAAAGTAACATCAGCTGCACCTCCAGTTGGGACCTGCACGCCTGGGGTGGGGCAGGGACAACACGGGTGCTTAGGGACAACACGCGTGCTCGGAGACACCTCCCCTCCATTGCAGCTGGGACTCTGCAGATCCTAACCCTTTCTGCCTCTGAGATGAGCAGTTTTCTTCCCCTCCACTGTGCCAGAGTTAAATTAGCCCTGGAGTTAATGAAAACTTGTCAACACTTAGAGTGGTCCCCCTCCCCCCAAACCTGTCACCCCTCCTCCGTCATTATCCCTGGGCACACCAACCCTTGCCTGACGCAGTTTCCATTCTCCCTTTCCTCCATGGAAGGAGGGACAAGCCCCTCTCCGCGGGGGAGCCCCGGGGAGGGGGGCTGGCTGAGCCAGACCTGCTTGTTTGGGAAGGTTAAGCTTAGTAATTAACCTGAACGCTTCAGGGAGGGGATGAAGAAGGAACCAGGCCTAAGGATGTGCCAGGCCTTTCAAATGGCTAATTATCAGCAGGCATGAGGTCATCCGTAAATACATCTAATTCTTTTGCTGTAATTAAGGTGCTCATTAAAAGTGCAGGGAGGTTCTATTTTATTTTATTTTTTTTATTAAAGGAAAAAACACAAAAAAGCCTTTGTTTCGAATTGACAGGATGGCTTAGAACAGGCGGAGAACTCAAGGCACAGGACTAGTTTCCTGCTGAAGAGCCTTTACAGGAAATTCACTGCAAACAATATTGGTGACCCTGCCAAGGAGGCAGACCTGGGTGATGTCATTGTTCGAAGCTGTCACCGCCAAGCCTGGCCTAGGGGGAGGAGGGCTGGTGAGATTAGAAAGTGTGTTTGTGTGTGTGTGTGTGTGTGTGTGTTGTCTAGAAGAGGCTTGTCAACTGAAAATCTGGGTGGGAGAGAAATCACAGGTTGGGGGAGGTCTTTGGAATATTCTTAGCTAGGTGCAACTTTCTTATTTTTCCAAGTTTAAGAAAATACTCTGTTACTATGTTTGCTCCTCAAAATGCTGTTACTTTTTCAGAGATAGCCTTTTCTGAGCCATTCCTTGTTTTGTGCTTTCTTGGGTAACTGGCTGTTATACTCTGGGATTTGTGGCCCACAAGGCAGGAAGTTAGACACCAGGTAAATGCTTGCTACTCCTTTTCTCGGGAGGAGAGTCTCCATCACTGAGTGTGGAAATGGAGACACAGGACTAGATTACCATATCTGCTTCTTCCACAAAAACCATTTTGGAAAACCACCCAGTGCCAGCAAGTGGGCATCTATGAGCCGTTAACCTTCCCATGTACCTCCAGGAAGTGTCTGGAGCATCTACGAAAAAAGGACAAAGCTTTGCATCTTGTCATTTTTTTCTGCTGGCGGAAGTCTAACAGGCATAAACACGGTCTTCAAATGAAAGCAACAAAAATAAACTTGAACCAGCCCTGCGTGAAGGCATTAATGCAAAATACGCCAGCCGGCTTACTATTTATATGCCACAAGGCAGTCATCAGATCCAGGCCTGGGCTAAGGAGGGTTATGTCTTTTGAGGTGCCTGTTCCTTAGAATTTCAAATAACCCAGGGGTGATGTACTCAGACGGGGTTGTAACGCTGTGTCTCGTTTCATGCTTTGCCCAGTTCAGTCTCTGGCTAAAACCTCTGAAATGCTAATGCAGGATCAGGATACAGTTCAGAGTGGCCCCCACCCCCACCCCGCACCCTCCCCTCCTTAAAAACATCCTAACAGCTTTAGAAGGAAGTGTGAGGATTGAATAAGATAGCCGTAAGTTTCCTGTGGTTCACATCCTGTAATCGCTTAGTGTTCTTTTTTTTTTTCCTCCTCACTCAACCAGCATTTACCCAGACACTCACAGGGTTAGGTTTAGAGATACAGCAGGGAAGAAAACCAGCCTAATTCCCGTCCTCATAGCAGTCCCATTGTGGAGGGGAAGGTGGACCATAGGTAGAATGAGTTTGCAGTCTATAGGCCCATTCACATTGCCTCCTTGGGTTCAGAAAGGATCTTCCCAACAAACCCTATGTGTCTTGGAGCTCAGGTGTTCCGGCTGCCTCCTTTAGAAATCCACCACCAGCTGAGTCCTGAATGTCTGGTTCTTGGTGTGTGGTTTTGTAAGTTTCCCAGGGCTGAGGAGTCACCTTGGGATCCCGCTTTTCCTGGAACTGTCCTGACGTGGGGCACACTGCTAGAAAGGGCCAACAGATCTAGGCAAGGAGGAGGCCCCTCCTGGCCAAGGAAACCAGAATTGGCAGGCATTCCCCCAGTAGTGGTGTTTCTAGAACATCTATGTGGGAAAAGCTTCAGTGGCCTAGTCCGGTCCGAAGTGGGTGGATAGGGGCCAGGTCTGGAAGCTGCAGACCTGCTGCTTTTGCTCAGCTGGAGGATATACATGAGGCAGCTGGGGAGAAGCTGGTGTTGGGGCTGGTGGCCGACACCACACCAGTGCCTGGGGAGATGGTTGCCTTTGGATGGCTTGAGCTACAGGTCCATTCCGGAGCTGACTTGTGCACTTAGAGCCACGTTCTTGTGGTAACTGCCAGGAAGCTGAGCCCGCTGTGGCCTCAGGAAGTTGGTGAGGTTAGCACTGCTTGCTTTTCGAAGGGCAGGTTGACACTGCATGGACGGAGCCCCGGGATTTTGTCCTTTGGGGACACTGGTGAAAATCCTCTTTTGGGTTGCTGGCTCCTTTGCTCATTAGGTGTCTCGAAGTTGGAGTTGAGAGGAGGAGGGAGAGGTAAAAATGCAGCCCAGCCAAAAAATCTCCAACGTATATGGAAAACTTCAGTGCTTTCCTGATCTTTTGTGGAAATAGCGGTTCACTCTTAGCACCAACTGGAAAGTGTTGGCAGCTGGAGGGGATCATTCCTCCAGGGCCCCTTGGAGCCAGTGTGTCTGGCGTTCCTACCGTCTTCCTGACCTTACCTTTCTCTTGCGTGTCACCCATCTCAGGCTCCCAGCCCCATCATTTGGTGTGTTCTAGATCTCCCGGGAAATGTGGGGTTTCCACACCCTCTACCCCACCCGGAGTTGCAGGCTGTTTGTGGTGCTTAGAAGATGCTGGGATTTGAGGAGGGGGTGGTCAGAGGAGGCTGGGAGCAGAGTGAGGGTAGCTTTGCTCTGGTGCTCTTGGAGGGGCAGGATGGGGCTGGCTCCATTGTGTCACATAGGGTGTCCCTCTGGGTGGGTGGCCCTGTCTTTTGGGCCACTGCGGGTGGCGGGGGGTGTGAGTGCTCCTGGTTTTCTTCTGGAGCGGAGAGACTGCCGTCTGGGTTATCGAAGGGCAGGTGACAAAAGCCAGTGAAGGAGCTTGGGTGGGGACCAGGGCTGCCGCTACTCAGCTTCCGCCGATTGTGGGCCTGAAACTTCATTTTCCAGAAGTTTGGAAGTCCACAGTTTTACAGGGCAATTCATTCAGTTTAAGAAATGGGCCCCCAAACCTGGAGGCCATATGAAATGGGCCCCCAGAGCTAGGGATTTGTGACCTCTGACCTCGAACGTCTGTGCGGTCTCGTTTTCCCCTCTCTCCTTTAGTTCCTTCTTTCCTCTCAACTGGATTGCCGCTGCTAATCCTCTTACTGGGAAGGAGAAAATCCATTTTCTTTTGCTCCTTGGTGGTGACAGCTCTGATAAAAGGTGGTTGAAATGAATGGTGGTTAAAAAAGAGGGCTTGCCCTGTCTGGTTCCCCTCTCTGGACTCTTTTCCCCATGACTGTAGATAAAAGAATCCGCTCCTCAAGATTTCTCTCACCATATACGGATTTTAGGATCTGGCTCCGCGTTTCTGTGAACAAAAATAGTGGAAAGTTGTTTTTTGTTTTTCATTTGTTTTTGTTTTAGAAGGCTCCAAACAACGTTCATACAAAGGCAGCTATTCTCTTACACAATGACCTGGCGAACAATGCCCACCTTCAGAATTAACTGCCAGTTCAGATTTTGCACCCCAGTGGCAGTTGTATAGAAATACTCATTTAGGATTGTTCAGCTAAATTTGACTTCTGGAAGGTCTTGGCAGCCCGGGTTTTGTGAAAGATATCAATTCTAAGATCTGTGTAGACAGAAAAGCCAGGACACAGCACTCGTCACTGATGGGAGAGTTGATGGATTTCAGAAAAATGGGACATGCTAGGTGTGCAATAATAAATCTAACTTAAAAAAAAATGACACTTATCCCTGGAAAATTCATGCAATTTTTTCCCTAAGCTCTAATTAAGTCCCCTGTTTATTGGATTAATGGCCCCACAGAAAAAAAGATCCTTATCAAGCTTTGCATTTGGGAAGGCTTTGCATCTGTCTGGCTGGGAAAGGCCAGGAAACTCCCCATAAAGGCATTGCCCTCAACTTTAACTTTTTTGGGCTCCGTTACCTCCTCTCTGGTCTGAGTACTTCCTGGCTCGATTGTTTTCTCAAGCTGGCCTTGAGTCCTTAGATGTTATTTGTGTGCCTTGAAATAGCTGGAGGAAAAATGGTTGTAATGCTTTGCATTGCTCCCTGCCTGTCCGATGGATGGAAACTCTCTCTCTTCAAGGATTCCGGCTTCCCACCCAGGAACACGGCTGGGTGGAGAAGACCTCATCACCTCCGCTGGTCTGCGTTGTTATTCCAGTGGGCTCTTGCCATACTTCAGGGCCTGGGCTGAAAAAGTTTCCAGCTTTCCACCAGTCGGCAGCCCAAGGTGCTTTAGGATAGAGAGCAAGTCGGTAGGGGTTCTCATCAGTGGGCTTCACTGCCAGCCATACAGGCCACCCAGGGGTGTTTGTTACACGAGGCTCTGTTTGGTTTCTTGATGTATATCTTTTTTGGTGGATTTGGAATGAATGAAGGAAGAAGGAGATGAATTATGGAGGGGACAGGAGGTCAAGCAGATAAGGAAGAGAAGCTCTCAACGCCACTTTTAAGTAATCGATCCCAGCACGATTGATGAAGGAGGTGGTGTCGTCCACCCTTGCAGCCTTTACTGAGCATCTCTCCAGTATGTGCCATAAGCAAGGAACTGGGTGAAGAGAGGTGAGCGAGATAGTCCTTTCTGTCTTCGTGGAGCTTCCATCCAGTGGGGAAGATAGGCATTAAACAGCAGCAAAACAATAAAAATGCCAAATGTACAATGTTCCAAATGGTGATCCTTGTTTTGAAGGAAAAGAGCAGAGCCCTTTAGGAGCATGCCGTGGATCGGGCAGGAGCCACCCTGGGAGAAGAGTGTCCTGGGCAGGAGGACCTGAGAAGCGTGGGAGGAGAGAGAGTGGGACCAGGGCAGTGGGGCCCAGCGGGGAGGGTGGTGTGAGGTGACAGCCACCAGAACATGCCCCCAGTGAGGAACTTGGGTTTTCTTCTAAATGAACAAAAAAAGCATTGGTTGCACGAAAAATTTACTTCACAGCAGTCACTGTCTTGGCTACAGTCCATGGGGTCACAAGGCTTCCCAGGTGGCGCTTGGTGGTAAAGAATCCACCTGTTCGATCACTGGGTCGGGAAGATCCCCTGGAGAAGGAAATGGCATCCCGCTCCAGTATTCTTGCCTGGGAAATCCCATGGACTGAGGGACCTGGCAGGCTACAGTCCATAGGGGACTAAACAAGTCACTGTTTTGGGCACCGCGTTATATGGCTGTGTAAAAATAAAACCGAACCATCCCTGCCCTCCTGGGGCTCCCAGTCAAGTGAAACGCCATGGAAGTGTGTTCTTTTTTGATGCTGGGACAAATCCTGCAACAGCTCATAAAGCATATAGCACTTGAAAATAGAGTCCTTGGGAACTCCCTGGCGGTCCAGTGGCTAGGGCTCCGTGCTTTCACTGCCAAGGGCATAGGTTGATCCTTGGTCGGGGAACTAAGATCCTGCCAGCTGTGCCTCACAGCCAAAACAAAACTTTGCAGCAGCCTGTTTTTATTCCACCTTATGGATGAGGAGACTGGGGTTCAGAGAGGTTATGTGATTTGCCCAGAGTCATTCAGCCGACATACGACAGAACCAGGAATCGAACCGTACCCTTCTCCTTCTAGGTGATTTCTCCCTTGTCAGGGCTGAGGGATTGGTTCTCTCCTCTCTGTGACTTTATGCCCCTGGTGATATGAATCAGGGGCTCCTGGTGATCCCTGGACTTGAGGCAGGCGATGGCATCAAGTCACCTACAATTTGGGTCCTGCAGGATGCAGGACAAGGTTGGTGGCGTCTCAGCTTCAGTGGCCCAGAGCTGTGCATCTCACCTTTACCGTGGCATCTTGGATGGGAGCCAAGCATTCGTCTGACCCACATGTCTGGCAGAACTTGTCTGAATGGTGGCTTGGAGCTGGGGAGTTGACGTAGCACCCTAGCCAAACCTTCCAGGTGCCGTCTGCCTATATATGGCCTGGCCTCAGAGAACAGGTGATGGCAGGAGTTGTTGTTTTCTGTGTTGCTGGTGGGAGGTGCCCAACTACATTCCTTTGCAGACAAGCACAAACTAGATATCTTTGAAACCAAAGGTCTGAAACCAGCCAAAGAATTAATCGCGGCCTGAAAAGCACAGGCTGAGGGTACAGCCAGCCTGGCTTGTGCGTTGCCCTCTCCACTTTGTTGCTTTTTAATAAGCCCAGAAATACCTCTTAAGAGAGGAGGATCTTTCATGAACGCCTCCAGCCGCGTTCCTTCTGGCCGACAGCGAGGCCTCCAGCCCTCGAGGGCTCAAGTCCACCCTGCTATTGGGCGCACTTTGGCTGATGAGGTGCTGGGCAGAGGTTGCAGCCGCCACCAGAGGGTTTGGTGATAAAAGGTCAGCTGGATGGACCCAGCTCTTCATCACTCAATCAAGAGGCCTCATAGCAGGGAGAGAGCAAGGCCAGGACGCAGGGACTCTGCGGTGCACGGAGAGGCCAAAGCTGGGCCCACGTGTGCTCCCCGGCGCCCCTGCCCTGTAGACATGGCGTCTCCATAAGCACAGGCCGTGGAGCCAGAGCAAAGCTCAGATGCTGACCCTGGTGCTGACTTACTGCCTGCTGGACCTTGGGCAAGGTAGCCCCAGTTTCCTCCTCTACAGAATGGAACCAATAATGTGTTGACCTCAGGGTCAGGATTCAGTAAAGTGATGGGGTGGGGCATGTTTACTGAGGTGCAGAGATGGTGGCTCTTTTGCTTAGACCCTGTCTCCTGGGGTGGGCGGTTAGGACGGAGTCTTCGAGAGATCTCTTCCTGTGGGATCTGGAGTCCCACCAGGAGTAATGGTTTGGGGGTTGGGGGGTTGTGCCAGGAACCTTTCTTCAACTTGGAAACAGCAGCCAGAGAATTAATATGATAGAGCTTCTTATGGTCTCTAATATGAAGCCACTGCTCTTTTTGTTTTAGTGTTTTTTCCCCCACTAATATTCGTTGTCCGACTTAAAAAAAAATTTTTTTTTTAATCGAGATGAGGCCTTTAATTGAAGGATGATTGCTTTACAGTGTTGTGTTGGTTTCTGCCATACAACACTGCGAATCAATCATAATCATATTTATATCCTCTTCCTCTTGAGC
>SJXQ01005678.1:656807-680293 GCA_006408695.1 Aepyceros melampus
GTGCTGGTGGCCCCGGGGGTGGGTGGAATTGGTGGGGGGTCTCCAGGACTGCGCTCGGTTGTGTGTCTGCTTTCAAAGGAGAGAAACTTAAGTGAGGTGCCTCACAGAGGGCCCCGCCAGAGTGAAAAGCAGAAACGGAGAACAGCCTTGGCCAGACTCTAGGTTGGTTAGGAGACATGTGGGCCCCGGTTCTGATGCCTACCAGCTGTATGACCACAGGCCGGTGGCTGATCTGTAAAATGTAGAGGACTCAGAGCAAATCCTGGTACATAGTAAGTGCTCAGTAAATGTGAGTCATCCACGCAGTTGTGTCAGGGTATACCCCACCCAACTGTAAAAACACCTCTGCTGTTTTCCTTTGAGGCTCAGCCCCTTTAGTAGCTTTAATGGGGCAGATTGAGCTGGTCCTTGGAGCCCCTCCCTGGAAAACCGAACCCACAACTTCACAATGGCCCCTCATCCCCTGACTCCCCCCGTGTGTGCTCCCACACACATGCAGAGCTAGCCACTCTGTCGTTCCAGGGCCAGGAGTCAGCGAGAGCGGCAGGGGCCCCTTTGTCCTGTGACGTCACGCTGCTCCTGGAGACGCCGCCCCTTGTGGCTGCCGTGTGGTTCCGTGTGGTTCCGCCAGGCCTTTGTACCAGCCCCAGGAAGGCCTGTAGGTTGGGCGAGCCAGGGTGACAGTCTAGCCCTGTCCCTCTGCCAGGGCAAACGTTTCCACCATTTTTAATAGAGCAATTATGAGTCAGAGGTTTCAGTCTCTCTCTGCTGGTTCCTCCCAGTCCTGTAATTACCCTTTGGCTATAGAACCTTCTTTTGGTTTTTCTTTTTTTAAAATCTTCCTAAGACACTGTCCATCTTGTGTGTCCAAGGAGTCTGAGAAGGAGTGCCTGTGGTAAAGGAAAAAAAAAAAAAAGAATCCAAATCCAGAGTGATTTCTTACCCTACAGAAATGATGCCTCCCCTTTCCACCCCCAGCACCATTCTAGTACCCTGCCAGGACGCAGGGCAAGAGAGATAATCTGAACACCTCCAACTGCCTCTTGGCAAACTTCAAACTCCAGGCCTGGAATTTCTGGTCTGAGGCACCTCCCAGATTGACCGATGGATTCATTCACTCTCTTATCCAGTACGAGCCTCAGCAAAAGGCAGGCAAGCTGACGAGCACCCAGCACCTCCACGGTCCCCGTGCCGGTGCTGGTCCACTCCGAGATGAGGAGAATGGGTCCTGCAGATTAATGCCTGCGTTCACTCAGCCTCCAGGCTCTCCCTGCTTCCCAAAGGGATCGTCTTAACTCCCAGGCTGTGAGAGTGAGAAGCCAGCGGGACAGAGCATATAGGAAATAGTGCACGTCTGTGAGCACTGGCCCGGCTCTGGTTCCCCCGGTGTGTCCAGAGCAAAGGTTTCCAGCCCAACCCGCTCCACCCTGGCCATGTCGCCCACCTCCCTGCTTTGCGCTAGAGTGGGAGAAGGCTTCTGACCTGACTGGCTGGCTGATGAATCAGAATGTCCCAAAAACAGGAAAAAGGAAAGGGATCACCGAGGCGAAGTTTCAGATGTCAAAGGCGAAACCAGCAGCACCGTTAGGGATCACTCCAGGGCCGGCCCCAGTTGCTTGTCCTTCTACCAACAAGGCGTAGTTCGGGGATCATGTAAACTGCAGTGGAAAACAAGTTGTCTGCTAGAAAGTGAATGGGGGAATGGGCGTGTCTGCCGTAAGGTGGCCCTGGTCCTCAGCACTCTCTGCTCCCCTGGATTCTGTTGGGGAGTTTCTGCGGTGGGCTGCCGTGGCCCAGGGTGGAAGACACTCAAGTCCCATCAGTGCCCCCCTCGCCGACTTTTTCTCCCCAAATACCAAACACCTGTTACCTGGATGAGCCCATCCAACAGGCGGATTTGCCCCGGTCCTCTTAGGCACCTGTTCAGATTCTAAGCCGCACAGTCCCGAGGCCAGAACTGGCTCACTTGGCTATCTTTCTGAAGGATCAAAGTTTAAACCAGACGATCTTTAATCTCCCCTCCCAAGGCTGAAACCCGAGCCCACTGTAAGCCATTGAAAATAAATGGGGTTTTTGTAGCTCAGACTCCCTGTTCTCCAGGTGAAGGGCCTCCTGTGCCCAATTGTCTCACAACAGAATGCCAGATGGGGCCAGAGAAGGTGGAGGGCACGGCCCTAGCCTCTGCTGCTGCTGCCCTAATTTTAAAACTGCCTTTTGGGAGTGGAAGTTTTCTCTTTTAAAGGTAGCTATTTCAAGGTAGGCCTCACCCATCTCCTCTTCCTGCTGAGAAGGCCTCCTTTGAAAGCGGAGCAGTGCCTCCTACCTCCATGTCGTGGGCTCCGCCTGCCTGTAGCTCAGACCCTTGCTTCTCTGTGGATTCTGTGTGTGTGTGTGTGTGTTGGGGGGGAGCAGGCTTCCCCCAACCCTGGGAGGACCCAGTTTGTGGAGTGTAATCTGAGTAGCTGTGGGTTGCTGGCTCAGTTTTCCATGCGTGAGAGGGCTCCAGAAAGGTCCGCTTGAGAACAGAGACAGGCCCGGACTGGGGCACCTCTCTGCCCTGGGCTGCCCGTCCTCTGCTTCTACAGAGTCCAGGCTAGTCTCACAGATGCAGTGGCGGGGGCTCCCTGGTTCTGCCTGGGCTTCGGATCCCTCATTTTCAGAACAAAAGGTTAGATCTGAGTGGTGATTCTCCACCCTGGCTTTCTGTTAGATTCAACCCTGGCTTCTGGTTAGATTTGTAGAATATTGTTATTTGGGACCCATTTCCCAGAAATCTGGCTCATTTGTCCTGGAGTGAAGTTCAGGCGTTTCTTTAAGAAACTCTCCAGTCCTGTACATTTATTGTAGCTTGGATTTCAGTAAGGGTCCAAGACATATGCATTGGGGAAAGAACAGCTTTTTCAGTAAATAGTGCCTAAACAACTGGATGTGAAGGATAGAATTAGACCCTTTCCTCATAGCATATGCAAAAAAGGACCTCCAACTGGATCAAAGACCTAAATGTAACTTCTAGAAGAAAACATAGACATAAATCTTCATGACCTTGGGTTAGGCAGTGGTCTATGTAAAGTGAAAGTCGCTCAGTCCTGTCCGACTCTTTGCGACCCCGTGGACTATACAGTCCATGGAATTCTCCAGGCCAGAATACTGGAGTGAGTAGCCATTCCCTTCTCCAGGGGATCTTCCCAACCCAGGGATCGAACCCAGGTCTCCCTCATTGCAGGCGGGTTCTTTACCAGTTGAGCCACCAAGGAAGCCCATTAGATATTAGATATTAGATATGGTCTATTAGATAAGCCAAAAACATAAGCTATTAAAGAAAAATAGGTGTTATAGTCTCCAAAATTTAAAAAACAAAACAAAAACTTTTTGCTTCAAAGGACAAAAGAAAGTAAAAAGACATCCCTCAGAATATTTAAGAGATAATATTTAGGAGATAATATTTGCAAGTCATACATCTGGTAAGGGTCAAATGTCCAGAATATATAAGAACTCATAACGCAACAGTGAAAAGACCAAATAACCCAATTAAAAATGGACAAAGGACTAGGACAGACATTTCTCCGAAGAAGATATACAGTTAGAAAATGGCACATGAAAAGATGCCCAACATCATTAGTCATCAGGGAAATGCAAATCAAAAACCACAACAAGATAGCACCTCAACCGCTAGGATGATTGTAATCAAAAGTCAGTTAATAACAAGTATTGGTGAGGATGTGGAGCAAGTGGAGTCGTCATACACTGCTGGTGGGAATGTTAATAGTGCAGCCTGTTACCCGAATGTCCATCAACTTGTGAATGGACAAAATGTCATATGTCCATACAATGGAATATTCTGTCAAAAAGGAATGTGCTACAATGTAAATGAACCTTGAAAACATGCTGAGTGAAAGAAACCAGCCAGAAAAAGCCAGATATTGTATAATTCCATTTGTGTGAAATGCCTCAATGAAGTAGAGTCAGAGAGACAGAAAGCAGATTAGTGGTTGTCAGGCTGGGGAGGGAGGGAGAAGAGAAGAGTTACTGCTAACAGTTCTGGGGTGATGAAAATGTTCTGGACTCAGATAGAGGTGATAGTTTTTCAGCTCATGAATATGCTAAAACTCACTGACCTTTATATACTTTGAAAGGGGTGAGTTTTATGATATGTGAATTATAATTCAATTAAAAAACTGATTTTCCAAACTGCATGTGGTTAAAAAGAGTACATGCTTAAAAAGAGACCACGCCTGTGATCCAGCTACTTGACTTGTATTAGTTACCTTCTGCTGCGTAACAAATTGCCTTTTCAAAGCTTAATGGCTGAAGGCAGTACATGTTAGAGAGAGAAAATGCAAATAAACCAGGAAAGTTCCTAGATAATTCTGTTGTAAAGCCAGGGTTGCGAACCTCAGGATTTGAAGGCTTTCTGAAGCAAGAAGAACCAGAGCTGACCATTATATTCCTTTATTCATTTGGTAGTCGAGTGGCCAGGCAAGGGGAGGGAAGGTCTGAGGGAAGACCGCTGTGTGTCAGCCACTGGAAAGCAGCCAGCCAGCTTGGTGAATCCCAGGGTGGGGGAGTCTGGCTCCACCAACTGCAGGGCTGATACCAATGATGGCACCTTCCAGAACAGGAATAATGTAATAATGAAAAGGATTTCCCTCGTAGCTCAGTTGGTAAAGAATCTGGCTGCAATACAGGAGACCAGGGTTTGATCCCTGGGTTGGAAATGTCCCTTGGAGAAAGAAATGGCAACCCACTGCAGTATTCTTGCCTGGAGAATCTGACAGAGGAACCTGGTGGGCTACAGTCCATAGGGTAGCAAGATTCAGACATGACTTAGCGACTAAACCACCGGTAATTAATAGAAACTCTGTTGAACAACCACTCTGCCAGGCTCTGTGTGCCGTGTTTTTTCTCTGTTATCCGGTCGAGTGCCCACATGTCTGTTATCCTCATCTTCCACGGGAAGAACTTGACACTTAGAGAGGTGAAGGTCATCTGTGGCCATACACAGTGGGTGGCAGAGCAGGGATTCTGACTCACATTTGCTCAGACAGGAAGCCCTTGCTCTGGAGCACTGGGCCGTGTTGTCCTCCCCTCCGCCTTGCAGACCCTGGCAGATGATGGCTTCACGTGTCTGCCAGCTCCTCAGCCTCCTCGTCCTAGCCCACCTACTGCTCCGCCCTGTATAGGCTCAGCTCCTCTTTTTAAAAACTTATTTGTTTTAAAAAATCTTTCGGCCATGCCACATGGCACAGGAGATCTTAGTTCCCTGACCATTGATTGAACCTGGCTTTCTGCACTGGCAGTGTGGAGTCCTAACCACCTGGACCACCAGGGAAATCCTAAGGCTCAGCTCCTCTGGAACCAGGGCCTCTGCATGTCCAGTGGCCTTAGATGTCTGAGTGAAGAGGGGTGCCGAAGGCACCTCTATTCCGTGGGGGTGGCACACCAACGGCAGTGTCTTTCCTGGCTTGTTTTGGGAACATGTACAGGTCCAGAATTTTCTGTGAGCTCCTGAAAGAGAGCAGTCTTAACCCTAAGTAGGAACCCTCACCAGTATAAATGGGATTAGAAATCATGAAGTCCTAAACGGCCGGCCATGAGAAGCCCCAGCCCTATTCATTCATGCTAGGATTTGCACAGCACCTACTATGCGCCAGGTACCATGCCAGGCAGTGGCTTCTGCAGCCAACGGGACCTCGCTCTCGTGGAGCTTCTGTTGGCACATAGGAGGGAGACGGGTTATAGACAAGAACCTGGTTTCCAGTAGTGACAAGTGGAGTGGATGAAACAAAGCAGAGAGGTGATAGCATAGTGGAGATAATAGCAGGGTCAGGGCAGGCTCCCTGGGACAGTGGCATCTGAGGGAAGCCCTGAGTGACGAGAACTAAGCAGCCTGTAAAGACCTAGAAGAAAGCCTTAGCCCAGCATTTCCAAGGAGGAGGGGCCAGCACTCCGGAGGCAGCCCAGGGCAGCAACAACTCACTTGCTTTCTGGCGCCTCGCGGGGGGTTGGCAGAGGCAGGGACGCCGGCTACCGGCTACCGGGAGGGGACTAGGGGGTGGGGTAAGAGATGGTTTCTGGATGGACACGCAGGACCTTTGGAATGCTTGCTGCTCCACTCCGCGGTATTTATACCTCCCTCCGACTGGGAAGTCAGCTTTTTCATGTAGGCCGAGAAAAACTCCGAATAAGGCAACGGCAGGCCAGGACATAAGAAAAAAGCATTCCATGTTTGCCTGTAATTGCTTTCAAATTAGGTTCTGTCGTCAAGAGGCAAAGCACACACCTCTGTCCCTGGCTGCCTGTGCAGTTGGGAACTGGACGGGCAACCAAAGTGTCCCCATGCCCCTGTCCTGCCAGCCCTGATGACCTGAGCCGGCGTGGCCATCCGACTCCCACACTGCTGCACCTGTCTCGGTCGCGGCCGTGTCATCGTGACCGGTTCATTTTCTCTTCTCTCAACTTGCTCCCTGGCTTTTATCTTTAGAATCTGCTAAAGGCAGTGGGCCTTCAAAGTAGCCCTCCCGTGTGTAATCTCAGAGCCGTTCCAGAGGCTTCGCAGACTTCCTGGAGGGAGCCATGCGGAGGTTGCCAGGGCAATCACCTTTTCACCTGGGCCGCTGGTAACCCAGATTCTGGAGGGCTTAGCTTTCGGACCCTGAAAGCACCTTCAGGGCTGGTGATGAAGCCCAGGGGCCAGGGGGGCAGGCTCTGCTTTCAGGACCTGAGAAGATGCCCCGCTGGGGCCAGGCCTTGCCTGAAGCCTGGCAGCAGCCGGCAGATGGGCGATAAGAAGGGTGGGTGCCTACCCCAGGAATAAATAGCTGTCCCTCCCCTGTGTCCAAGCCCCGGACACCCTTCCCAAGGTCCCGTGGAAGCAGGAACCATGGGCAGCGGCCGAGGCCACAGCGGGCAAGGTGGGAGTTCAGGAGGTGGGACGGCGCCCTCCCCCTCAAAGCGGCCGACACCCCAGCGGAGCGGCAAACCCAACACGGTATTGCAGAGGCAAGGTTTGACAACTCCCGGCTCCCCAGGGAACCCCGTCCTGCCTGCCAGTGCCCTGGGAGAGTTTGCCGGGGCTCAGCTAGGCAGCCGGTCCTTCTGGGTCAGGCTGCTGGCCTGGGACATCTGGCTAAAGGGGTGGGCGGTATAGAGAGTGGAGGCGGAGGTGCAGCGTGAGGCAGCCAGTGGCTTTTCCCAAAACCCCGTCCAGCGTGGAGTCAATGGAATCCACATGTGAGCGTCCGTTGGCGGTCGGGCGAGCGCGGCCCCCAGCCCTGGTCAGGAGCTCCTTCGCCAGAGCCATGATCAGAGCCAGCGCGTGCAGAAGCCCGAGCCTCGGGTCCCAGCTGACTTTGCAAGAGACTCCCCTTCAGTCTGGGTTTAGTGGAATTCCAGCCTCCAGCCGACATTTCCTTCCACGCCACCCCCTCCAGTACTGAGAGCATGGCTTGTAACACGTAGTCGCTGAGAAGACAAGGGAAGGAAAGTTTTTTCAGCTGGATTAGCCGCCTCCTGCCAGGATCCTTCCCCTTGGCCCGTGCCATCACCCTGCCTGCTGGAGGGCCACTGGTTTCTTACTGGGGGCTGCCCCGCAGTCCAGAAGGTTTACCTCTCTGGGTTGGGGGAGGGAGTCACCGATGAATGGCTCATTAAAGCCCATTGCTGCCACATTCCTGGCCGCTGAGGTCACCTCCCGAACAATATCCATCATTCATTCACCCAGCCTCCCCACATCCTGGCCACTGGGAGGGGTCCCTGTGACACAGGAAGGACTTTATGACTAGTGATGCTTGGCCTTGCCCTCCCCTTCCAACACACAGTGACAAAGCAGAAACAGCCGGGAGGGGGGCTGCTCCCGACGCTTGCCAGTGGAGCACCAGTGGAGCCCAAACCGACCGACAAGCTCGTCTTCTCTTCTTCCACCCTGCACCCTCCCCCGCTCCCCCACACCCTTGTGCTATTTTAACAACCAGAGAAGAATCTTTTAACAGGCTGCCAGTGTGCAGAGGCAAGTTCTGAAAGCTCTTCTCTGTGGTTTTGTTCACATGTGTTCTCAGAGGCAGAGTCCACATCCTTCCTTCTTCACTAGGTAGGTCAAGGGCTGTGTGCAGGCTCCCTTCACAGGATGGCAGGGCCACCACTGGTACTGTCCGCCCGCCTCCCACACTGGGCTCAGGCCAGTCTTTAAGAAGCAGATGGGGGACTTACCTGGCAGCTCAGTGGTTAGGACTCCTTGCATCTGATGCAGGGGGCGCAGGTTTCATCCCTTGTGGGGGAACTAGAATCCTGTGTGCCATGCAGCCTGATCAAATATATATATATTTTTTAAGAATTAAAAATAAAAGGTGGGCTTTGAGGGGAAGAGCCCTGCCTGCCTCTGCTCGCCATGTGAGCTCAGCTCCAGC
This sequence comes from Aepyceros melampus, assembly GCA_006408695.1. Taxonomy (NCBI): domain Eukaryota; kingdom Metazoa; phylum Chordata; class Mammalia; order Artiodactyla; family Bovidae; genus Aepyceros; species Aepyceros melampus. The sequence goes on from SJXQ01005678.1 coordinate 665,210, forward strand.
TTGGGGACTGAGATGGGGACAGGACCTTTCTTGACTTTGCTTTGCCAGGCCGGTAGCGAACATTCCACTCAGAGGAATGGGTGTCCGCCCTGTGTTTGTGTTTATTGACTGTGTGACCTTGGGCAAGTCTTTTAACCTTCCCCCCCACCTCAGTTTCCTCACCTGTAAAGTGGAGATGATAGTGTCTCACATGACCACGGGGCTGGGGGTTTTAAACTGTTACCACGTGTAAATGGTGGTGGTGGTTTAGTCACTAAGTCATATCCAACTCTTGCTACCTCATGGACTGTGGCCCTCCAGGCTCCTCTGTCCATGGGATTCTCCAGGCAAGAATACTGGAGTGGGTTACCATTTACTCCTCCAAAGGAGCTTCCCGACCCAGGAATCGAACCTGGGTCTCCTGCATTGCAGGCAGATTCTTTGCCAACTGAGCTACAAGGCAAGCCCATGTAAATGGTAAGAGCTAGCAGTCAGCAGTTACTGCACATTCACCCTCAGTGAGACCCTTCCTCCGCCGCCTCCCCACTGCCCATCACCACCAGAATGTAAGCTCTGTGTCTGCTTCGCTTCTTCCTGTGCCTAACTGGGGCTCCAGGTCAGGCTTTGTTGGCCCGTTGATTGCACTGGGGGCTCTTAGATGAGGCGCTAGGGACATGCCACTGCTCAGAACCAGTGCTGCCCCTAAAGTGACCTTGACAGTCCCACCCAGATGAGCTCTAGATGCTTATGGCCTTTCCCTTCTCCCCCAGAGGGCCAGCAGTCCCAGACCCTCCCAGATGAAACCAAAGCCTTGAGTTGCCTTGCTGGGTTTCCACTGTTGGCAGCTTTAACATGGTTCCTCTGCCTTCCTTCTCCTGCCAAGTTTCTCTTAGAAGATGCTTTTTACCCCCACCCCCACCCCCTGTCATCACACATTGACCTTTGCCCCTCTGGCTCAGTCCCCACACAGCAGCAGCCCTATCAGGGTGGCCCTGCCAGCCTCATGATGCAGGCTGCTCTCCTTCACTCCCTCCCTTTCTCCAGGGCCGGGCTCTTTTCTTGCTGCTGCAGGGCCTTTGCACATGCTGGTCCCATTTTCTGGAATGTCTTTCTTATTTTTGTCCCATTCATTCTCCACAGGGGAACTTACCCGTGTCTGCCTGGCCAGAAGGTCAGGAGCTGTTCCCCGAGATTTCCTCCCCTTTTTCCTTTTCTTTTTGGCCACACCATGTGGCTTGTGGGATCTTAGTTCCCTGAGCAGGGATTGAACCTGGGCCTCCTGCATTGGACGTGTGGCATCTTAGCCGCTGGACCCTCAGGGAAGTGTCCTCTCCCCCGCCACCAGCATCCTGAACACTCCGGTGAGCTCCCTCTTTGGGGGGCGAGAGGAACGAGGGCAAATGCAAGGTGATGCCTAGAGGGTGGCTGCTGGGCCAGGGTGCGTGCTAAGTCACTTCAGTCATGTCCCACTCTTTCCGACTAGACTGCTGGGCTCCTCTGTCCATGGGATTCTCCAGGCAAGAACCCTGGAATGGGTTGCCATGCCCTCCCTCCAGGGGAACTTCCTGACCCAGGGATTGAACCAGCATCTCTCATGTCTCCTGCATTGACAGGCAGGTTCGTTACCACTAGCGCCACCTGGGAAGCTGGGCCAGGGTACCTGGCTTTAAATCTCGCTCTGAAACTTTACAGGTACATGACTACCTGTGGGCAAATCACATCACCTCTCATACCCTGATGGGGCAGAAATGGCAACCGCCTCACAAGGTAGCTGTGTGGATGAGAGACGTTATTAACATGTGGCAAAGTGCCTAGAACAGCACGGGGCACACAGCTTATGGAGTGTCTGCTGTGGTTGTTACCGTTCCCTCTTTTCCTGAGGGTGTCACTTCTGTAGTTGAGTCATCGCTTGGTTAATGAGATCAGTTCTGTCCCTCATCACACTGGAAGCTCCTTAGCGTGCAGCCTGGGTCTGCTTTTGCTCAGCGCGGTGGGTTCAGTGCCAGGTCTGGCCCTGGCCGGCAGGCAGCAGACACCCATCTCGGGAGTGGGTGTCCCGCCCCATGGCGCCCTGGGCATCACGGAGCCATCAGGGCCTGCTGCGCTCCACGACTTGTGCTATGGCAGAGCTGTGCAGTGGCAGGGGCCCAGCGGACCCACGAGGCCTCCATCTATAGAAACCACCCTCCACACTACCCACCCCACACGTCTCAGTCTAAACCGGGCAGGAGAGGGAGTGAATAAGCAGAATGTTATTTTTGTAACCAAGTAGAAGCAGCTATGAATTTTTCATGTCCCACTGGAACTCCAGCTCCTACTCACAGTCGTGCCACATGGAGCTGGGGCTGCGAGAGGTGGGCTTGATCCCGAGGAGGGCCTCGTGACTGCTGCCCACTGTGCCCCGGGCTCGGGGCCCCCTGAGTCTCTGGTGTCAGCAGATGCCCCTGGTCTTCTGGGAGGAGAAAACAGCCGGACAGGCCATGGAGTGCGGGCGTGGGGCCTCTCAGCAGCCTTCCCGTCCATTGTGTGTCGGGTTCCTCACCACCGAGGCCACGCTGGTGGGTCTTCTCCCCAAGCACTTGCTCTGCATTCTGCTTGGGCCTCCGCCTGCTTCCGGCCAGGGAGACGGGAGTGCCAGGCAGAGTTACCATTTATCTGAAAGTAGTCCTTCCTTTGACATTTGTTTAACACTGAATACTTCATCTGTGCCAGGCACAGTCCTAAGTGATTTGCTTGCGTTATTTTGTTTAATCATCATTTAAGAGGGGAGATTACTATCTCCGTTTCACCCAGCACGGAACCTGAGGCTCCTTGCTTGCCCGAGGTTACCCCGCTGGAAGGTGGCCTCAGTGGGCAAGGCAGTCTGCGTGAGGCCCCAGCCAGAGCTCTTGTTTTCTGCCCAGAGAAGGTGAGCAAAGGTGTGGAGATGGGCCGTGTGCGCAGGGTGGGTGGTGTTGTGATCTCCTGAGGACAGACGACCTGAACCCAGGGAGGCCAAGTTCATTCAGAGCCCACCCAGTTTGGAGTGAGAGGGTCTTCTGCGATCTCGTTTCCCCTCCAAACTGTGGTGGTGGGGTCAGGGCCTTTGCATTGAGACTAGGTCCCACCCTTCCCAGGGATGGAGTGGGAAGCCGCTGGTGTGGATGTGGTCCCAGGTGTGTGAGTTCTCGGGACTTGGCGCCCAGCTCTGTGGCGGATGTTTTAAAGCATTCCTCTCCACCCCCTCCCACATTTAACCCCACAGCAAATACAGCAGTAGATTCTGATAAGTCCATCCTGCAGAGTAGGATGATGAGGTGTAGGCAGGCCCAGTCGCCTGGTTGCAAACCCAGAAGCAAGCTGAGGGGCCGGCACTCAAGCCCTGAAGGATTACCTCAGGTGTAACATAGGCTGATGGAGAGAGGTGCCCTCCCTGCAGACCAGGCGCCTAGATCTTGGCCCAGAAGCACTGGGGGCTCGGTCTCTGGGAACTACCCTCTTGTGTCCTCAGCCGGGGATGTGATGGCCAGTCTACTGCCCCACTGCATCTTTCAGGAGCAGGGGACAGCAGAGGTCCGGCATCCCCTGCCACTTCCTGTCCCAGCCTGGCCTGCTGCTGCCCACTGCCCAGCCCCGAGGCCGCTGTGCTTTGGGCATTCTAAAGGCATGTGTGACGTGAGACTAAATTTCTACACCCGGGAGCACACACATATATGCACATAACATCCAGCAAGACCCCAAATGACTGGAGAATGCTGTCCGAGATGCCAAGGGCTGTGTGTGGTAGCGAGGGCGGGCAGGGTGTCCGGGGAGGAGGGGACCCCGGGAAGCGTGGTGTGCGGAGAACTGAGCACCTGCTGTGTGCCTCAGCTCCACAGGGCCACCACCGTGAACCCTTGTGCTGCCGTGCGTGACTCGGGTGGCATCTTCGCTGCCACATTGCAGATGAGGAAGCTGGCGTTAGGAGGGTTGGGTAACCTTTCTGCAGCGGTGGTGTAACCAGCAGCCTGGCCCCAGTTTGTCCGAACTCAGACCAGCTAGGGGGAAGGAGCGAGGGAAGTGAGGTGAGGAGGCGGATGTGTGCACACCTTGCCGAGAACCTGCTCCAGAGTAGCTCACGGCTGCCAGGAAGTGGAAAACAGCACGCAACTGTTAGGAGTGAAGCAGAGGGACTTCTCTGGTGGGGGTCCCATGGCTGAGGCTCCACGCTGCCAGTGCAGGGGGCCTGGGTTTGATCCCTGGTCAGGGAGCTAGATCTCACATGCCGCAACTAAGACCTGGCAGAGCAAAATAAATAAAAACACTAAAAAAAAAAAAAGGGAAACAGTGGTCCTCTGACAAACCTGCACAGAGGAAGGGCGGGCATCTGAGTCAGGATTGGGGTGGGGCAAGCTAGTCAGCCTGGGTGGGTGTCCAGAGGGGCTGATGTTGGGGGAAGGGTAGGTGTGGACCAAGTGGGGCAGAGGGGACAGCCTCGGGCAGGTTTCTCTTTCTGGGGTGGTAGCGGTGGAACTCTTCTTCCTGTTGGTGGGAGGCAGGTCAGGTACCCTAGCTGCCCGCAACCCTCACCCTTTCTTCAGGTTTGGAAGGATCATTGCGTTTGGAGGGAACCCTTGCTTGCACCCACCTAGCGCCGTGTTAATTAGGTGGCTTCTTTGTCTGTGAGGGACCTCGCATTGAGTCTCCCAGTGAGCTGTTCTGGTGACAGTTGTCAAAACACATGGTGTTTGGCCAGTGTCTCCCTGGAAGCCCCTCGCCCCCCACACGGCCTCTGCCCACACCCGGCGCAGCGCGGGCTCTCTCGTGCATTCCTGGCCGTTGGCCCAGGTCCACGCTGGGCCTGCAGGCTGGCGGGGACAGGGCAGGGGACTCCCGTGGGAAACAGACATGGGCTTTTTCCCAGACCCTGCTGCCGGGGCTGTGTGGCCGGTCTCCCCGGAAGGTGTCTGGACACGTCCACCTTAACTGATATGATGCACTTCCCTGGCGCTGGAGTTGATGACGACAGGCCCCAGCCAGCAGGGGGCTGAGCGCCAGTCACCTTGACTGCCACGCCCGGGCCCCACCCTCTGGTGCTCTCTGCTCTGGTTCAGGACTTGGGCTGCCAGCATGAGTTCCAGTCCACGCTCTGCCACCCATTATCCTGCTGACCGAGCGGTGGTCTGGGAACCAGCCTGAGCCTCAGTTTCCTCCCGTCAGCCTGCCTGGGTCGCTGTGGAGATAGGCGCCAGTGTAGATAGAGGTTGGGCCCACGGCCTGACTCCAGGCGAGGGCCCCATGGTGGCCTTGTTGATGCAGAGTCAGGGCCGCGGCCCGGCCCTCTTGCTGGAGAGCCCCGACAGCCACACTGATCCTCCTGGCCCCGCTCTGTTCTGCACCCCCCCAGACCTTCACAGCCTGGTGCAACTCCCACCTGCGGAAGGCTGGCACGCAGATCGAGAACATCGATGAGGACTTCCGAGACGGGCTCAAGCTCATGCTCCTCCTGGAGGTCATTTCAGGTGAGCCCCACCCCCCACAGCCGCCCTGCAGGTGCCCCCAGGACTCCCCCAACCACCCTGCAGGTGCCCCCAGGACTCCGCCCACCCTGCGCATGGCTGCTGGGCAAGAGCAAGGCCTCTACCAGCTGCAGCAACACTGCGCCGGCATCGGCCTGTTCTGGGGAGCAGCGGGGACCCTAAACCTCCCCGCTCTCTCCCTTTCATGGTGTTCGGCCCTCAGGGGAGCGGTTACCTAAGCCAGAGCGGGGCAAGATGAGAGTGCACAAAATCAACAATGTGAACAAGGCGCTGGACTTCATCGCCAGCAAAGGAGTCAAGCTGGTCTCCATCGGGGCGGAAGGTGAGTCTGGAGGGGGCCCAGGGCAGAGTGGTGTTGGGGGAATTCCTCGGAGGCCCAGCAGTTAGGAGTCCATTCTCTCACTGCCGAGGACCCGGGTTCAGTTCCTGGTCAGGGAACTAAGATCCTACAAGCCACGCAGCCAGGAAAGAAAGAAAAAGAAGTTGTGTTGGTGTCAAGATGGGGGTGCCAGATACACCAAGTGGTGACGACAGCGTCTGCCTTCGATGTGGCGTTGGGTTCACAACCCACCCCTGCTTTTCTTCCCCCAGAGAACAATCCAATCCAAGACCAGGGAATCTGGTTCCCCCAGTCATGAAGGGCACAGGGGAGGAATGGCTTTGCTCGGACCGTGGACACCTCACTCACCCTCCTGGTGCTGGCCTGACACGTGACCCGCTGTCCCTGAGCCAGGAGCACCTTTGCCCTTAGGCCTCGCCTGGTGTCCATGGGCAGGAGGGGCTCAGAGAAGGGAAGGATGCTTGCGGCCCACTGTCCGGGCTCTGGGGCAGGGAGTATAGGTCCAGAGGTCAGGGAGCAAACCTTGCTGGCTGCGTGGCCTGAGAGAGTGTGGCCTCTTGACAAGGCTCCCAGGATCCCTCTGGGCCCCGTGTGGGTGCCCAGCTGGCACCGTGACCTTGTCTCTGGGCCCTGATGGGAGCAGCGGCATGCCCTCGCTCCAGCAGCTGGAGCTCTTGTCTTGAGCTTCCCAGGCGCCTTTGGAGACCAGGCGAGGCCTGATGGAGCCCAGAAGGTCCCCATCAGCCTGGGCTTACAGTCTTGCTCATTAGTCAGAGCAGGGTTTTGTACACCCCGACATCCATGTTGTCCCAGCTTTTAACAGCTGCAGCAACACTGCGCCGGCATCGGCCTGTTCTGGGGAGCAGCGGGGACCCTAAACCTCCCCGCTCTCTCCCTTTCATGGTGTTCGGCCCTCAGGGGAGCGGTTACCTAAGCCAGAGCGGGGCAAGATGAGAGTGCACAAAATCAACAATGTGAACAAGGCGCTGGACTTCATCGCCAGCAAAGGAGTCAAGCTGGTCTCCATCGGGGCGGAAGGTGAGTCTGGAGGGGGCCCAGGGCAGAGTGGTGTTGGGGGAATTCCTCGGAGGCCCAGCAGTTAGGAGTCCATTCTCTCACTGCCGAGGACCCGGGTTCAGTTCCTGGTCAGGGAACTAAGATCCTACAAGCCACGCAGCCAGGAAAGAAAGAAAAAGAAGTTGTGTTGGTGTCAAGATGGGGGTGCCAGATACACCAAGTGGTGACGACAGCGTCTGCCTTCGATGTGGCGTTGGGTTCACAACCCACCCCTGCTTTTCTTCCCCCAGAGAACAATCCAATCCAAGACCAGGGAATCTGGTTCCCCCAGTCATGAAGGGCACAGGGGAGGAATGGCTTTGCTCGGACCGTGGACACCTCACTCACCCTCCTGGTGCTGGCCTGACACGTGACCCGCTGTCCCTGAGCCAGGAGCACCTTTGCCCTTAGGCCTCGCCTGGTGTCCATGGGCAGGAGGGGCTCAGAGAAGGGAAGGATGCTTGCGGCCCACTGTCCGGGCTCTGGGGCAGGGAGTATAGGTCCAGAGGTCAGGGAGCAAACCTTGCTGGCTGCGTGGCCTGAGAGAGTGTGGCCTCTTGACAAGGCTCCCAGGATCCCTCTGGGCCCCGTGTGGGTGCCCAGCTGGCACCGTGACCTTGTCTCTGGGCCCTGATGGGAGCAGCGGCATGCCCTCGCTCCAGCAGCTGGAGCTCTTGTCTTGAGCTTCCCAGGCGCCTTTGGAGACCGGCGAGGCCTGATGGAGCCCAGAAGGTCCCCATCAGCCTGGGCTTACAGTCTTGCTCATTAGTCAGAGCAGGGTTTTGTACACCCCGACATCCATGTTGTCCCAGCTTTTAGAAAAACAAAGAAAACTAATTGCTGTTAATGACAGGGCTCTGAGAGTCTGGCTGAGACTCCAGGCCAGGAATGCACGTCCCATGTTCCAAGGCTCTGCCCTGACCCGGGCTCTCTCCAAGGAGGGGTGCCAAGCCTTGCATGCCATGGTCGAGGTGGTTGGTGTTTGTTTAAAAAAAAAAACAAAAATGCCCGAATTCAATTAGGCCCTGAGATTTTCTGTCCTTGCATGGATCTTTCCTTCTGGCTCCCCTCCAGCCTCCTGCTTCTCACAGCTGCATTTTTTTTTTTTATTTTTCTCAAATGCTAGCCTGTAAACACAGACAGGGTGAGAGAAGACCCATGGCAGTCATCAGTTTTCATTTGGAGAAAAACTCAGTCTAAAAACATTCTCCGTTCATGCCCAGACTGCTTTGCTCCCAAAACCAGTGGCCTTCGGGCCTCTGGTGGGCAGCTGGCCAGAGCCATTCTGAGATCTCTGGGGTACCTGAAAGCCCTGATCTAGCCCACCCCCAACTCCCTGTCCCTCCACACCGTCTCGGCAGCTGCGGGAACATGACTTCCTCATGGGGCTTGTGAGTAGGGTCAGGAGGCGGAGGCACAGCTGCAGGTCCAGGGAGCAGCTGGTGGGTGTGTCATGAGAGCGGCCACCTTCCCCCCGTCACAGGGACTCTAAGCCCTCCGTGACCAGCCTGCTCGGGCATAGCTGGGAATGGGCACTGTGGCCAGCACCCAGGAGGAACACAGCGTGGATTTCCTGGACAAATCCCTGCTCTCACTCCACGAGAAGGCTCGGCCTAGTTTCCAGGCCTGGGGTTCTCTGCCCTGGGAAAGGTGCGGACGGACACCGTGTCCTTCCCCTGCCTCTAGGCAGCCAGCTGCATGTATTTCCTCTCCCCAAACCCTCAAACGGGAGCTTCCCTCAGCCGGCAGCCCACAGCTTCACTAGGGGGTGCCTCTCCGGTGACTAAAGAGCCCCCCAACCCACCCCCTCCGGGTGAGTGTGTCCTCCGGGAAGGCTGGGCCCCATCCTCTGGGGGACCATCGTCCCTCCTCCTCAAATCAGGCTCACCTAGAGTTTTCTGTCCTCGAGGCCGGTGAGCACGGTCTCTTGAAGCATCCCTCCATTCTCCTGGCCTCCCTCCTGCATCCGGGCTGTGAGCGGCGCGGTGGGCTGCAGGCCTGAGAGGACTGCCACAGGCGTGTCAGGCCGATGGGCTCTGGTCTGCGGCTGCTCGTATGCATTGTCCACCTGGCCCCAGACCCCAAGGTGCCTGAGTGTCACAGAAGTGGTTTTTTTCCGAGTTGCTGAAGCTGAGGAACGTGTGGTCCAGACCCTTCTCTCTCACCCCTGTGAGTCTGGGAGAGTGGTTTTCGGTCAGCTGAGGAAGCGCGAGCTCGGCAGCTGGCCCTTGTGTGCCCTGCTCCCCGCTGCCTGTGGCTCCACGTCTCTCTCTTGCGCTCTCTCTCACTGGGCCACGTGCTGGGGGTGCAGGACTGATGACGAGGCGGACGAGGAACAGGCAGCTGCCGCCGCCACTGAGTCGTGCAGTCGTGTCCGACTCTTGTGACCCCATGGGCTGTAGCCTGCCAGGCTCCTCTGTCCATGGGATTTCCCAGGCAAGAATCCTGGAGTGGGTTGTCATTTCCTTCTCCAGGGGACCCTCCTGACCCAGGGATCGAACCCATGCCTTCTGCTTGTCAGGCAGATCCTTTACCACCATACCAGCTGGAAAGGCAGACAAACCAGCCAGTGTATGCATGTGAGGGCAAGAGCAGGGTGCTAGGGAAGCCGGGAGGTGATGCAGAAGCAGAGATGTAGAACAGACTGGGGAGGACCACCAGCCTTCTGAGGAAGGGGGCAAGGGGTGCACTTTGTGGGGGGACAGAAGGTGTGAGATCCTTAGAGCAAGCAAACGCTGACTCGCCAAGAGGCGGAGCTTAGTGCTCGGGAGGGAGCGGCCGGGTCACACAGAGCAGGCCTTGTGAGCCCACCTCCAGCACACAGGGTTTCAGGCGCAGTGGGGCCTGAAGCAGGTGCTAGACACAAATGCAATGCACCTGTTAAAGTGACCACCCTGCTTCGTGGGAGTGGATCGAGATCTGGGGGACACGACAGTGGCTTGGACTGAGGTGGCAGCACTGGTTGTTGGAAGGAAGGGGACAGATTCTCAACAAACACTAGCATAGCCTGCACCTGCTAGTGGGGAGACATGCCCATACAGGGGTGACGGGGGCCGGAAATGCAGGCCCAACCATGCCTGGGAGCAGTCCTTTGCACTGGGTCACGAGAATGAGCTGCCCAGAGAGGAGGAGGCCTGTGTGGCCAAGAACACGTGTGCGGAAGGAAGCCTGAAGGTGCCAAGCAGCAGAAGGCTTTGGGGACCACGCTTCCTGTTGAGGGACACCTTCTCCCAGCGCAGGTGGTGCAGGACAGGCCTGGGCAGCTCTGTCAGATGACGGAGTTGAGCTCTAGACAGGTCCTGGGGCCGCCTGGGGAGTCACCTTCTGGCTCTAATAACCTTCTCACCCTCTGACCCTTTCCCTGTGTGCAGAGATTGTGGACGGCAATGCGAAGATGACCCTGGGAATGATCTGGACCATCATCCTCAGGTTCGCCATCCAGGACATCTCTGTGGAAGGTAAGAGCCAAGGGCCTGCCACCTGGCAGAGAGCAGCCTTTTCTCTCAACCCCAGTGCCACCCAAGTTTGGGGGATTTGGTTAGACTTTCGGGTGTTTTGTCTTCATGCCTCGAGGCTCTTTGCTGAGTCTGGATGTGACTCCCAGGGTCTGGCCCTGCCCGGGAGTGCTGGGTGGCGGTGCTGGCCCAGGAGCAGGTGAGGGGGGCCCCCTGCGGCCACGCCCCCTCGGTGGACCCTCACACCACCCTCGTCCGGTGGGCGTGACCGCGCCCTCTGACAGTCTGGGAGCAGATTCACCATAGCGTCAGGCCTGGCTCGTTCTCCGGAGCATCAGCACCCACATTTCCACTCCACCTCCCACCCTCGGACTTGGCCCCCAGGGTCCAGGCCAACACGGTGAGAAAAACCATGGGGCCAGCATGTGGAGGGGCTCCTGGTGACAGGCCAGCGCAGTGACCAGGACACACGCGGGACCTGCCCTCATAGCACGCCCAGTCTGCTGAGGACAGTCCATGGGCCGCTGCCCATGGGGAACGGAGGGACCTCCTGGGGCCCTCCCACCCTGCTTCCTCAAAGCTGCGGCTGGCCCCTGAGCGGGCAGCCTGTTCTGGGGGCCTTGTTCAGAAGCTAGGGCCTGCATCAGGCGCTTGTTGGCAGTGTGTCCTGCCAGGCATAGGCTTTGGGGTCAGAAACGGCTCAGGTTCAGGCCCTGACACTGCCCTGTCACTGTCACTTCCAGGGTGACCCCAGGTGAGTGACTGCTTCTGGGGCCTGGCGTGCAGCTAGGACCCGGAAGGGGCACCCACACTATGGCTGCCCCGTCCAAGGGCCTCTTCCCCCAGCTTCTCTCTGCCCCTTATGCCTGGTCCCCAAGGATGACCCACCTGCACTGGGTGCTGTGCCTTTAGCTGTGAGCCTGGGCTCACTGTCCTCGTGTGTTCTACAGAGACCTCTGCCAAAGAGGGGCTCCTCCTCTGGTGCCAGAGAAAGACGGCCCCGTACAAGAACGTCAACGTGCAGAACTTCCACATCAGGTGAGCGGCTGGCTGAGGGCCTGGCCCACATCATCCCCACACTGTTTCCCAGGACTTGAGATGCTGGCTGGCCCCATCTCCACCCCTACCCTGGCCCTCTTCCTGTGGTTTTGTCAGGGTCTGTGGGGTGCCAGCTCTCAGGAGTGCCCCCCGCCACACACACACTGGCTTCCATGAACCCCTGGGAAGGTCCCTGTGTCCCTTGGGGGAGGTGGCAGTCACCTCACCATCCCGGGCTGAAGGCCTTATGGCCCGGCACCTCTGGGAGGCCCTGTAGAGTCTTCTTCCCTAAGTCAGGTAACCAGAAGCAGCAACAAAGCTCTTCCTTTGTTTTGACCTCTCAAGCAGGACCTGCTGTCCTAGTGAGTTTAGTGTCCTGGGAAATGTGCCCTGTGTCTATTAGAGGAACAGAACTCAGCCAGAATAAGCCTGCTCTCCCTTGGGTCAGGGCAGAAAATGAGTGTGTCCACAAGGCAGGCATGGTCAGTGGGAGATCTGGGAGTATGGCACGGCCTGGGGATTAGGCGTGCAGGCTTTGGGGGTGGCCTTGAGATCAGATCTGACATGACCGTGACTTCACCCCTCTGAGCCTCTGCTGTTTTCCTGGTGTGGATGGTCCAGGGAGAGGGCACACATAGGGATGAAGAACGGGGTTTTCCAGCGTCCACAGAGGTCCTGCTGTGTCCTCGGGCTCCCCAGGGCCCTGCACTGGGCATTGGGGACCATTGTGCTTAGCCATTCATAGCTTGCAGTCCCTCCCTTGATCTCCTCCGTGTCTCCTTCCTTCCCAGCTAGCTGGTCCTCCGTGCACTTCTCATTCGTTTATTTATTCAGTCACTCAAATACCTATGGAGTGCCTACTCCATGCCAAGAGTGGGAATACAATAGCGCCAAAATCAAGTCCCTGCCCTTGGAAGGTCACACCTCAGCAGGGGGACCAGTTATTCACAAAGATGTGAAGGAACCAGTCTAATTCCAAGTAGTAAGGGCCAAAGAAACAACAAAATAGGATAAGGTGTCATAAGGTAACCAGCAAGAGTGCCATGGTCAGAGAAGGGGTCTCTCTGAGACGCCATTAAGCTTGACCTCCGGAAGAGCCAGCCCTTAGAGCAGCGGCCCCCAACCTCTTTTGGCACCAGGAGCTGGTTTCATGGAAGACAGTTTTTCCACGGACCATTTCTCTCTCTCAGGGTGGGAGGGGGGTGTAGTTTGGGGATGATTCAAGCCCATTCTGTTTACTGTGAACTTTATTTTTAATCTGATGCTGCCGCTAACCTGACAGGGAGGTACCTGTATACAACCCAGAAGTTGGGGACCCCTGTCTAGAGGTTCCCGGGGAGGGAAATGTGACCAGTCTGGCCTGTGACCAGCTGTCACTTCCCTCTGAACAAGAGCCCCTCATGCCAAGCCACACCCTGGCATTTAGCCAGCACACCGGTCAGGTCAGCCAAGGTGCAGAGTGCCCTCAACGCAGGCCTGTCCGGCTCAGTGGGGCCTCGCATGGCAGTGCTCAGTGGGGCACAGCTACCCTGGTAACAAGCAGTCGTAAAGCGCTTGTCACGTGTCAGGTATCAGTCTAAGCCTCACACAGTCACTCATCCTCACAACAGCCCGATGAAGTATCGGTGCTCTATTATCCGTATTTGGCAGATGTAGAAACTGAGGTAGCAGGAGATTAGGGGACTTGCCCAAGGTTGCACTGACAGCAGAAGGGGTGGGATTTTCCCTCAGACGGTCCAGCTCCAGCAGCCAGGCTCACAGCCAGCCAGGCACACACTCTAGACCACCTCACTGAGTGGGAGGTAGTCATTCCTGTGTGCTCACGGCCCATGGCCCCTCATGGCCATGGGGGCCCTCCTCACAACCTTGGCCTTTCCATCCCCAGCTGGAAGGATGGTCTTGCCTTCAATGCCCTGATCCACCGGCACAGACCAGAACTGATCGAGTATGACAAGCTGAGAAAGGTACGCACCTCTCGCTCCCCTCAGTGGCCCACAGACACCCCAACTCTGACCCTGACTCTGGGCCACTGCCCCCAGCCCATCCGTCGCCGGTGTCCAGAGCTGAACTCTGTGCTCAGATGGCAGACCAGGAGGGCCCTGTGCCAGGCATCAGGAAACCCCAGGCTCGGCGGCTGATCTTGCCTCCTTTGCTCCCCTTGGGACCTGTCCCCTTCTCCCTCCTTGAGCACTGCAGCTGCCAGGGGTTGTGGAAGATCCTGGCCGACCATGCCTTCCAGCTCCCCTTCCTCTTTATTTGTTTACTTACGACTTTACCGGGTCCTGGTTGCGGCCGGCAGGCTTCCCTCTAGCGGTGGCCTGAGGGCTCAGTCACTGTGGCACCCGGGTTAGTTGCCCCTTGGCAGGTGGCATCTTAGTTCCCCGACCAAGGATCGAACCTGAATCCCCTGCATCGGAAGGCAGGTTCTTAACACTGGACCACCAGTGAGGTCCCCAGCTCCCCTTCCCTAACCCTCTAGATTCTGGAAGTGTCCACGCTCTGCCCAGTGGGGAGGGGTAAGGAATTCTGAACCATCACGAGGGGGGACCCATGCTACAGAAAAAGGAAGGCGCTCCTGAGCTGGCCTCGTGGGGCAGGGCCTGTGGGGGAGGCAGCCTAGAGCCAGAGAGAAAGAGCATCATCCCAGATGGGGGCCCAGATTGGGCGACGGGGGTGCCCAGGCCTGCGCTCAGCCCGCTCAGGCCACAGTCACTAATCAAGTAATCGAATTGGGCTGTAGCTGGAGAGTGGGAGAGGCCCATGAGGGAGGGTCGGTGTGAAGTGGGCTCCCATCCCGTGAGCTGGGCTGAGCTTAGAACGTGGAGGCTCTCTGCTCCCCATCCCCATGCCCACACCCCAGTGAGCTCTCAGGTCTGGATCAGTGTTTCAGGGCAGAGGGATGGCTGGAAATTCTAAGGAAAGAGCACGCCTGTGTTTTTTTCTGGAGGAAAGGTGCACAGTTAGCCCCAAAAGATTTCCAGCAGCATTCCTTTATCCACGTGTGTCCGCCTTGCCCTCAGCTCCCTGCAGCAGCACAGGTGGCTGAGAACTGCCTGAAGGAGCATTTCCAGTTCCAGCCCTCCCAGGATCCCTACCTTCAGGGCCAGCCCTTGTTCCCTCTGCTTGCGCGTCCTGCCCCTGACCATGTTTCTCCTCCTTCCCTCGCCTCCCTCCCCCAGGACGACCCTGTCACCAACCTGAACAATGCCTTCGAAGTGGCCGAGAAATACCTCGATATCCCCAAGATGCTAGATGCAGAGGGTGAGTACATCCCTCTTGCTCTGTCAGCACGCTATTCTATGGGCATGTCTTGGGGTGACCTCGGAGCTGGTGGAGCCAGCCAGAATGCCTGAGCGAATCTGCCTGAACGGGAATAATGGTGTCGTCACTCAGGGCGCCCAGGCTGGAGCAGCCTGGGTTGGGGTTGGTGGGGAAGGGGTCTTTCAAAGGACCAGCTCTTAGGGCCGCCCCTGGGGCCTGGGCCCCGGCCCCCCCACCATAGCCCTTCCTGACTGGTCCCGCCTCTCGGTCACTGGGAGGGTCGGCTCCTGTGAATAACCAAGGCCTCCACCTTCCTGCCTGCCACAGGCTGGGGATCTGGCGCCCACAGAGTGGAGTGTTGTTTTCCTTTTCCGGCTTTGCTCCGTTTCCCAGCCACGCACCGCCCCGGCCAAGACCCCCGCCTCTGGCCTCTGGCGGCCCCTGGGGCTGACCGTGT
>SJXQ01005678.1:684882-695043 GCA_006408695.1 Aepyceros melampus
TCGAGGCAGAGACTAGTCACTGTTGGCACCACTCCCCGCTCTCGGGAGCCCCGGCTCCCCTCCGCCCTGTGGATCAGGACCTCTGCCCACCCAGCCAGCGGAAGCCTCCTCCAAGGGGGGTGGATAGGAAGGGGGCCAGGTGTGCTCTGCCCATGGACCGACCACCAGCCTGCTCTAGGGGACACCGGCACCCCCTCTGACCACGCCCCACGGCTCCCTGGCGCAGCCTCCCTTCCCAGTGGAAGACCCTACTCAGCCTCACCCAGGCCTCCTCTCTGTGGGCCTCTGAGTCCATTTCCCCGACTCCACTTCAGCACTTGGTCCAAGCTGAGACAGCACATAGGCCCGGCTCCGCGAGCAGGGGCCTTAGCAGTCAGCTTCAAGGACCCCAGCAAGGCCTGTCAGGACTCAGCCATTCAGGGCACCCTCTTACTGGCTCTGCTTCCTCTCCTCCCCGCCTCGGGGCCTTCTGTGTGGGTCACGGACGTGCCAGCTTTCAGGGGACCTGCCTGTCAGGAGGGAGGGTCAGCAGCCCCCAGGCAGCCCTGACTGTGTGCACTTTCCCCCCCAACCCCATCCCCCAACCCAGGCTGAGACCGCTGCCAACCGGATCTGCAAGGTGCTGGCCGTCAACCAGGAGAATGAGCACCTGATGGAAGATTATGAGAGGCTGGCCAGCGACGTGAGTGACCTCTTGCCCCCGCCCTCCCCTGGGGGCCCCGCCAGAGCTGAAGGATTTGTCCCCTCTCATTACCCTTGGCCCAAGGCCATGTGACACCTGCAGAGGAAAGAGCAAGGATGGCAACAAGACCTTCTAGAGAAGGTCAGAGCGTTACAGAGCGGAGTTTGACCACGCCAGTGCTCATGGTTTCACAGGACTGAGGGTCAGAGTGATGAGCCATGCTTACTGGCTCCCGGCACCTCGAGCCTGGCCTCCTTCAGAGATACCTAGGGACAGCGTTTTTCCCACTGTATTAGAATCAGCTGAGGAGCTTTTTATTTTATTTTTTAAAAATTTGTTGGCACGCCATGCAAAAAACATCTTAGTTCCCTGACCCAGGGATCAAACCCACATCCCCTAGAGTGGAAGCACACAGTCTTAACCAGTGGATCACCAGGGAAGTCCCTTTATTTTAAAAAAAAATTTAAAGGAGCTTTTTAAAAAGTTCCCACCCCTATGCAAAAATTTCTGTCCCCATGTCCCACACACAGAAGCCTGATTTGGTAGGATGGAGAGACACTCGAGATCTAGTACAGTGACAGACAGGATGGCTGTCTGTCATGGCAGGTCCCCTGTGAGGAGGGAACTCCTGTTACCCTCTTGGCATCTATGCTGCCCAGGAGCTTTGCCTGCTCTTCTGGATCAATGTTCCCCAGAGTCTGAGATTTCACAGACCAGGAAAATGTGGGAAATATTTCCAGCCCACCTATAGCGGCCAACTTTTTCTTTTGCAAAGTTAAGGATACTTCAAACAAGAGAAAGCTACCATCTGGTACCACCACCACTGCCAACACCAAGGAAAGGTTAAGGGGCTGTGTCCTAGGGTCCCAGCCTTGCCCAGCAGAGGGCAGGCGGCACCAGGCACCCGGAAGTGAACCCCGCGGAGGCCTTGGGCCTCGGTTTTCTTATCCTGCCTGAGGCTGGCATTTGGGACCCCCTTCCCCAGGCATATCTACCTGCACGGTAACTAATCTTACTCTCCTGGGATTGTTCTGGAATGTCCAGTTTGCTCATTTGTGCCTGGTCCTCACTCGCATCAAAGACACGAGTGGCTCATAGAAGTACAGGTCACTTTCTTTTTTCAATTGTGCTGTCTAGTTTTCTGTGCCCAGGCCCTGCGCCTGGCACCGACCACCCGAGTGAGCAAGGTGTGTGGCCAGCCCTGCCTTGGGGCACTTACAGTTGGTGAACGGGGCGCAGCGAGGTTCTCAGATAGTGTTGCGTTTGGCGTTTGGCAACAGTGGATTCTTGTGCAGTCCTGATGGGGGCGGTGCCCCCACAGGGATGTCTGCATTGAGGCCATCCTGCTTAGAGGAGGGAGGAGACCAAGAGCAAAGGCAGAAGCAGAAAGTAGCCAGAGAGCAGCACTGTGGTTCCAGCAAGAGTGATATTCCCAGAATCCCTGGCCATGGGATGTCCATGGGGAATCATGGAGAAGTCAGGCTGGACAGCAGGGGTGATCCCCCAAGATGGGGTCCTCAAAGATCCAGGTCCCATGTGCCCATGAGCTGGAGGCAGCCCTGTCAGCTGTTGGCAGGTTGCCTGCTAAGGTCACACCAGCTTCTCGTGGGCCCGCAGCTCCTGGAGTGGATCCGGCGCACCATCCCCTGGCTGGAGGACCGCGTGCCCCAGAAGACCATCCAGGAAATGCAGCAGAAGCTGGAGGACTTCCGTGACTACCGGCGGGTCCACAAGCCGCCCAAGGTGCAGGAGAAGTGCCAGCTGGAGATCAACTTCAACACGCTGCAGACCAAGCTGCGCCTCAGCAACCGGCCTGCCTTCATGCCCTCCGAGGGCAGGATGGTGTCGGTGAGTCCCGGGGCCCAGGAGGCCTACGGAGCCGTGGAGGCCCCGTGAGGGGTGCAGGGGCACCAGGCCACCCCCATGAGCATTGTCTGGCCTGCACAGTCTCTCTGAGCTAGAATGCACAGATCCGGGTACAAAGTGCCGTGGGGCATACACTTGACACTTACTGTGTTTCATTTCTCCACATCACTCCCTGGAGTTTTACTCTCATCCCAAGACCACACCATAGTTTGGAATCATTTGAATTTGGACCCTCATTTGGCTGGGACTCCCAGACCTCCAAGTGCTTGAGATCCCTTCCCAGGAGAGGGTGATAGTCACTGCAGTCACCTTCTGACTCCCATAGCACCATGGGGGCATTCATTCATTCCTTGTCACTCATTCATTTAATCGGAAGGTGTAGACTGCACCTGCCTCGTGCGGGGCCCTGTGCAGGCACAGCAGAGCAGGGCAAAATGCGACCCTGGCCTGTTTCTATGCCTTCTGTGAGCATCCTTCTGGGAGGCACTGCCCCGCTGGGTGCCCCAGCCCCCCATGTACCCCACTCTCTGCTGCCCCCACAGGACATCAACAATGGCTGGCAGCACCTGGAGCAGGCCGAGAAGGGCTACGAGGAGTGGCTGCTGAACGAGATCCGCCGGCTGGAGCGGCTCGACCACCTGGCAGAGAAGTTCCGGCAGAAGGCCTCCATCCACGAGGCCTGGACTGATGGTACAGCCTTCCCTGCTCCCGCCCTCCTTTTCTAGCTCTCAGACACACGCATGTGCTCACACATACACACAAACACACACAGAGCTCCTACTGCCTGTGTAGGGTTTGTCTGTTTCTTAGGCTCCCTTTTTTGCTGCCTTGGAACACACGTGTCACAAATGACGCTTTGGGTGCATCCAGCCCTGGGCAGCAAGGAACAGCTTGGGGCCAGGTCTCCCCAGTCTGCTCTGGCCTGGAGATCACTCACAGGTGGGCCCCTTCCTAGGTCACTGGCGGCTGGTCATCTGAGAATGCAGCCCTAGGCTGGCTGTTTAGGGACATGACCCCCAGGCCTGCCCGTCTGCCCTGAGGACCGCACCCCTTCGGGCCAGTGGGGCCAGGGGCAGGCTCTCCCCGCTCCAGCAGCTTGGGTTCACATAGCCTGCCTTCCGTCCCCCTCACCCTTTTGAGACTGTGGACCTCATGCTGAAGAGCCTGTCCTGGCCAGCCTGGGATCCCGAGCACAGTCCTTAGACCAGGCCACGGAGCCACCTCCTGGCCCTGGTGCCCGACCTGCAGGTGCTGCTCACTGACCAGCCTTCGGTGTGGCCTCCCATGGGAGCTTTCTCACCTCCGCCCCATCCAGTGCCTCCCCGGGTGGGGGGGCTTGCCCCCCGCGGGACACCTTCGACCAGAAGGGCCACGGTGACTCCGGTTTCTCAGCAGCCCCACAGCTGCCTGTTCTCTTGGCTCGGGCTGTGGGATTCCATCACGTCCTGGCCCTCAGCTGGGACCCACACCAGGCTGAGATCCCAGATCCCAAGGGCCTGAGAGCCTTCAGGAAATGGCCAGCGCCTGGGAACGCGGAGGGCTTCCACGGGGCTCCCACCCTCCCACTCTGGCCGCCTCCTTCCCACTCTGCCTTGCCCTCCTGCCACCACTCTACCGAACGGTTTCATGCCTCCTTGCAGTGTGGTTCTTCCTCCAGCCCCCACCCACCCAGCCATTTGGTGTGCATGCTTGCATGCTCAGTTGCTTCAGTTGTTCCAACTCTTTGCAACCCCATGGACTGTAGCCCACCAGGCTCCTCTGTCTGTGGGATTCTCCAGGCAAGAATACTGGAGTGGGTTGTCACGCCCTCCTCCAGGGGATCTTCCCGACCCAGGCATCAAACCCGGGTCTTCTGCGTTTCTCGCATTGACCAGCAGGTTCTTTAATAGTAGCACCACCTGGGAAGCCCTTTGGCAGGCGGCCCCAACCCTGGCCAGTTGCTAAGACCCACCCAGAGGCGCCCACATGGAGCCTGCCCGCCTCTGCCGGCATGTGAACATGAGGCTGTGCAGGCTATGCTGACTGGAGCCCGTGTCACCCGTGTCCCTGGCTGCTGCCCAGAAAATGCCCTCCTCACA
This sequence comes from Aepyceros melampus, assembly GCA_006408695.1. Lineage (NCBI taxonomy): Eukaryota > Metazoa > Chordata > Mammalia > Artiodactyla > Bovidae > Aepyceros > Aepyceros melampus. The sequence goes on from SJXQ01005678.1 coordinate 689,509, forward strand.
GGAGCTCCTGAGGATCCTGGCCCTCCTGCGCCAGGGGAGGGATGCAGAGCAGGGGGAGCCGGAAGGCCAGGCGAGGACCACAAGGTCCGTGCTGGGAGGCAGGTGCCTCACTCTGCCAGAAGCCACCTCTTTGGGCTCTGCCCCTCAGACCTGAGGGAAGGGGAGCTGGCAGGTAGTTCATCTGTCTGTTCTTCACTCATTCATTCAACAAGCATCTCTTGAGCCTCTTCGCTGTGCTCAGCAGTTTCCCAGGTGGGGAAAGTTTCCTGCCCAGGGAGCTCAGAGACCAACCAGTTCTGCCATTTCTCTTGTCAGAGGACCCTTGCCATTTAAGTGGGTTTTAGAGCACCTGTGTCCCCACTTGGATGAACCATCTCCTATCATCATCTCTCTCTATCATCCTTCCTTGGTCTCTGAGGATCATCCCTATGGATTTGCCTCCTGGGGACCTCTCGTCAGCCCTTCAGCCTCTCTCCTGGGGCTCAAGAGGCCTGGAAGAGGGTCTCCTGAGGCCAAAGGGAGAAGGGGTCATGGGCCCTCAGAGCTGCTTCCCTGGGAACCTGGCCGGCCTTCACCTGAAGGCGTTTAGAAGTGGGTCCCAGCTTCAGCCAGGGCCCAGCTGCTCCATCGGCCTCCACATGCCCCGGCCCCGCCTCCCTTCAGGCTCTCTGGCATCCAGCCCTCCCCCTCGCGTTGGCCCGGAGCCACTGGGCAGGCCTGTCCATTCTCATTCCCGAGACCTAAAGCCTCCGTCCTCTGAGCCACCAATTACGTGCCACAGGACGGACCGGCTCCCGACCCTGCTGTACCCCTAGGGTTGGGTAGAGCAGGCTCCTTACCTGTGTGTGCAGCGGGGGCAGAGGGCAGATTGAGCTGCCATCACCCTATAACCCCCTCACCATCCCCTGCAGCCTGCAGGAGTGTGTGAGCCTCCACATGGAGGCTCCTCACAGGGTCTCAGATTGTCTGGGGGAAAGCAAAAATGAGCCCTCCCTCTCTCCCTCCCTCGGCCTGGCTGCCCCTTGGCCCAGGTCCCAGGCAGCCCTGGCCATGGCCCCCTCCTCCCCCTTCTTCCCCCTGGCAGCTCCCTTGCGGCAGCTCTGCTGAGGCAGAGAAGTGGTAACCTGCTATTTCTGGTTCCCACCCTTGGGAGAAAACGATCTGGAGAAGGGAATTGCAAGCTTGCCTTTGTGGTTGGGCCCACTGCCCCGGGGCCGAGGCGGCAGGGCCCCATGGAGTCAGGCTCCCAGGCAGAGCTGCCCCCTGCCCACTGGTTCGGGGCTCCATCCCTGGGATGGCTGCAGTGGGGTGGGCCTGGCTGCAGTGGGGTGGGCCTGGCTGGTGCCCACTCTTTTCTAGATCACCTCACTGGGGCTTTAGCCAAGGGCTGGCATTGGCCCCATTTTACAGAAGAAGGGGCAGGCCAGGAGAGACTGGCTGCACATGGCAGGCAGCTGTTGGGATTTTCTGGTGCCAGCTGAGGAGGGTTTGGTCTCTGAGTACGCTTGGGGGTAGCCCGAGGTTGCTTTAGAGGTTAGGGGTCCCAGCATCTTCCCCTCAGTTCTCTGCGGTACTGAGTCTGCAGGGCTCCTCGCCTGAGCTTCCGTCCCAGGGTGTATAATTAGCCAGGCTCCGGGCCTAATAACAGTGTTCCTCCCTTCCTTCAAAGGGCCTGACATGGGCCCTGCCTCACTGCATACAGAAAGCCCTTAGGGTAGCACGGAGCAGATGTGTGGTAGGACTCCCTCTCTGAGGGGGCCTGGCGCCCAAGGGCCAGGGAGCAGGAATAGGGGTCAGGATCCCGGAAGAGCCCCAAGTCAGACTTCCCCTCCCCTCTGCACCCCCAGCCCACCTCCCTGCACTGCTGAGGCCCAGTTAGGCCCCCCAGGTGGATGTTGACATTTCCAGCCTTGGTAGCACAATCCAGATTCTTACCATCTACCAATAAAGGACTTCCCAGGTAGCCTAGTGGTCAAGAACCCACCTGCCAATGCAGGAGACGTTGAGATGTGGGTTTGATCTTTGGGTTAGAAAGATCCCCTGGAGGAGGAAATGGCCACCCACTCTAGTATTCTTGCCTGGAGAATCCCACGGACAGAGGAGCCTGGTGTTCTACAGTCCATGGGGCATAAAGAATCGGACACGACTGAGCGACTTGGCGGGCACCAATGAAAGACACTAAGTCTAGAACACAGAGCCTGAGTTGGGATATCTGACTCACGCCCCCCGACCCCACAGTGTCTCCCAGCCCCATCCAGGAGGTGTTATAGCTGGGCTTAGAAATAACTGCAAAGGAGCAAGGGAAAAGGTTCCCGGGGTTTCCGGCTTTCCTGGCAGCATCCTCGCCAAGGCAGGGCATGCGGTCTGCACCCCACTCCCCTCCCTCTGGTTGGACATCCCCTCTGGACACCCACGACACTGTTGGGCAAGCACCCCCGCTCTCCGGTCCACCTCAGGGAAGGAGGCCATGCTGAAGCACCGGGACTATGAGACGGCCACCCTGTCAGACATCAAGGCCCTCATCCGCAGCACGAAGCCTTCGAGAGCGACCTGGCCGCCCACCAGGACCGCGTGGAGCAGATTGCCGCCATCGCCCAGGAGCTCAAGTATGTGAGGGCTCACGGTCTCCTGTCACCTGCTTCCCTGCCAGCACCTGGCCCGGAGCGGTGGTGGAGGGGTTCCCCTGGTCCTATCCACCCTTACCCCCTCCTTTCCCATGCCAGGAAGGAACCTTACAGGGTGATGCCTTTTGTCCGCCTGTCTTAACCCCAGATGAGACCCATAGTGGGATCTACGTTCCCCAGCAGAAGGGAGGTCTCTGGCCCCCTGAGGTGGTGGGCGGCCTAGCCCACTGCCCCCACCCATGGCTCCCCGAGGGAATCGGGCTGCACAGAGAGCCCATTGTTGAGCCCTGCCCCTTCCCTCTGCTGCTCAGAATACACTTATTGTAAGAGCTTCCAGGCAGCCGGTTCTCTGCCCTCCCCGCCCCACTCCAGTCAGATAAACTCGTGCACACAATTAGTACACTGAGTCTCCAGCACAGTGAAAGGGAGCCTTATTCCCCCAGCGGAGCGGCCAGCAGCAGGCAAGGCCCAGGGAGCGGGAGGCCCCAGCCATTACTTCATGGAAAATCCACAGGCCCTGGAGGGGCGGCAGGGCTCCCAAAATAGCTGTCTACTCAAAAATAGGATCCTTGGCTGGAGTCGGCCTTTTGACAGACACCTCCCACCCTGTCACAGTCATCCCCGAAGTTCTGCCTGTTCCTCCAAGGCAGGGGCCCAGCGGCGAGGCCTGGAGGAGCCTCACGCCAGGCAGGGCCGTCTCCCTGACTCCCTCCCTCCACACTGCCCAGCTGCTCTGGGGCTCCCCGTGTGCTCGCCCAGGGGCAGAAGTACTAGCAGGCACAGTCCTGGGTACACGCACCCTCACTGGGCACTGCTGGCGGTCCTGCAGCTCCTCGGGATCAAAACCACTGTGCCTGGCACGTCCAGGCCGAGGAGAGTGAGGTCATGGATACAGACGCCCACCATCTGCAGGAGTTGTGGGAGTGGACAGGCGAGCCCCTGGACGCTGGTTGGCAACAGACTTGCAGTCAGTGCTAGGCCAACCCGCTGCTCAGGCACTGGGAATGGCCATGTGAAACCCATCGCCCTGAGCCAGGGAGCTGACGGTCCCCCAGGCAGCTCTCTGGACAGTCGCCCTGGAGGAACGGGGGAGGGTGGTTTGGGGTGCCATCTGCTCCCCCGCAGATGAGACAGAGGCCCAGGGCCGCCTGGGCTGAGCCTGGAGGGCAGCCTGGCTGAGCATCAATTAATGATAACGATGAAAGCTCAGAGCACTCAGGGCCCTCCATGTGCCAGCTCATCAGTCCCGTTGAGCCTCTGTTACAGAGCTGGGACTGAGGCACACAGAGGCCAAGGGGCCTGCCCTGGCTCACACAGCTAGGGAGTGAGTGAGATGCGAGTGGAACCCAGGCTGCCCTGGCCCCTGCGTGGAATGCTGCCATGCTGCTCCTCCAGCCCTTGCCTGCTCCCCTGGCCCCTGTATACTGCCTGACCGTCTGGTCAGCCTAGACCTGTGCACCAACTCCCTAGGAGCCTGCTGCTGGGAGTGCCCAAGTATGACGCCAGGAGGCGGAGGCCTGGGGCTGATGCTCAGGAGTTGGGGGGCGGGCAAGAGCTATGGTATCAGCTCAGTGTTCCCAACCTCAGTCAAGGCAACAGTAATACCCCTTCCCTGATCAGCTTGGTTTTTTTTTCTCCTTGAATATATTGTTAGTTGCTTAGCATGAGATTGCAGGCTAGTCACACACTTTTTTTTCCCTAATACCCATAAAAACATATCCTTTAATAACTTCCTACTTTCCCCCACTGGGCGCCAAGGACGCTCTCAGCGCTTCACATGTGTTAAGTAACTTGGTGTCCTCACAACCCCACTCCCATCTCACAGATGAAAAAACCGAGGGATCCAGAGGGAACTCACTCGCCCAGGGTCACACAGGTTCAAAATCAGGAGCTGGAATTCACACCTAGGGAACTTGGCTCCAGAGCCTTGTCCTCTAACCAGCGTGCTTGCTAGCCTTCTTTAAATGGATAAAGCAATCCGGGGGACTTCCCTGGGGCTCCACTGGTCAGGACTCTGTGCTTCCACTGCCGGGGGTTTGGGTTTGACTGCTGGTCGGGGAACTCAGATCCCACAAGCCACATGGCACGGCCCAAAAAACAATCCAGATAAGGCGTGGTTGAGGGTCACAGTCCGGGAGCCCTGCGTCAGCGGCTCTTGACAGGAAGCTCTGTTGTCCTTTCCCCGCCAACCCTCTCACCAGTTCCTCCTGCCTCAGCCCAGAGAGATGGTATCCTTCGGCACCAGGGCCTGGGACGAGTGTGGGCGGGTGGGTCCGGTCTCACCCTCCTCTGCCTGGTCCACAGCGAGCTGGATTACTACGACTCCCACAATGTCAACACGCGCTGCCAGAAGATCTGTGACCAGTGGGACGCCCTTGGCTCTCTGACCCACAGTCGCAGGGAAGCCCTGGAGGTGAGCAGTGGCAGGGGTGGGGGGGTGCCCTCTGAGCTTCCCAGGCCCCGGCCCACCATGCACAGCCCCTGCTGGCCCACTGACCTCCCGTCTCTGTCCCCGTCACACCAGAAAACGGAGAAGCAGCTGGAGACCATTGACCAGCTGCACCTGGAGTACGCCAAGCGGGCGGCCCCCTTCAACAACTGGATGGAGAGCGCCATGGAGGACCTTCAGGACATGTTCATCGTCCACACCATCGAGGAAATCGAGGTCCGCCCCCGCCGCCCGCCCTTTTTGGGGCTTGTGGGCCTGCTGGGGGCTGGGCTGCCCCCTCACCCCTTCTCTTCACGTCCCCCAGGGTCTGATCTCAGCCCATGACCAGTTCAAGTCGACGCTGCCGGACGCCGACAGGGAGCGGGAGGCCATCCTGGCCATCCACAAGGAAGCCCAGCGGATCGCCGAGAGCAACCACATCAAGCTCTCAGGCAGCAACCCCTACACCACTGTCACTCCCCA